>CM054115.1:14106113-14350027 GCA_028673005.1 Tanypteryx hageni | reverse complement strand
TACATGCATTCTTCTTAGGCCTGTGAGAAATGTAAATAAACACAGCGTTAATACTTTTGTTATTTCTGTTTTATTTACCGTGACGACAGTGATTGGATGTATGAAAATAATTAGAATTTGATTTAGAAAAGCATTTTTATTGCACTACATGGAAGTATTTAGAAATGGTCAGTACTAAGGTAATCAGATATTTTTTACCGAAAAGGAGGACAAATGCAGTTATTTTTAACGAAAAAGGACAAAGGGAGGACAAATTTGATGATGAAAAAACCTATTTACGTGGCTTTAATCATATTTATTTTGATAAAATAATAGTTATAAATGAACCCATGCACTACATCAGGCTTACGGCATTCGATATTTTTCATTCACTAGACAAAATTTCCATCTATTGTCTCAAAACTCATCCAACTAGAGGTAAAAATAACACCCAAACAATACCACATCGACTAAACCTATTAGGTGTCGCATGCCACATTCTAATCTAGAATGGTTAAAGATCTGAAATTTGGCAAAATTTGGCATGTTGGTCGGTCATAGGTCACAAAATCGAAAATCCAAATAATTAGCATTTTTGTAGGTCATCTCAACCCCATTGTTACATTTCAATACCTCATAATAAATGCATGGGATTAAATATGCTTTTCTAAATTAATTAAAATTGAGGTTAAACTAGTTTTGTGGATGAAAGAATGAAAAGTTTAATTTTTTAAGATAAAATTCAAATCCATGGCGAATTAGCGTAAAAATTTGTTTTTCTTTTAATTGCCCGTCAAATATGACGGGATTATCATAAAAGTATTACAAATATATACGATTTCGACATGAAAAATCAGTAAGATATGCTATGACCTGGTTTGGTTTTCATACACAATCAAATCAATGTTTTTGAAAGTTATCATTGTTTTGATTATACTGTTTAAGTAATTATTAGCAGAGAGGCCAAATGATTATCCAAATATTTGATGAAAATAAGAGAAAAATCGAAATAATAAGATAAAATGCATAAAAAAATATTCGAGCTAATTATTAGTTATTTAAAACGTATAGAATTTAACTTAATAAATGAATTATATTACTCTTATTTACTCGTAAAAACAGGATAAAATGTGAACGAACTGTCAATTTACCATCAAAGGAAAATTGTGTAATAACTTACTTACTATTAACTAAATTCTTACATGAACTGCAATGAGTTTTAACTATATTTTAAGATGAAATTTTCTTTTAACTACCTATATTAGTTTTGAAAATTTTTCAGAAAAGTCACTTTAGTTAAAGAAAATTAAATAAAAGTCATAAAACGTTATTTTTCAATTCTATTTTAAATTCTGTTCGAAATATTTGCTGTATTATCAGTTTTAAAAATCCATTGAAAATTACGTGACCTATATTTAGTTTTATGAATTCCCACCATTTAGCAATGGAGCATGATTCAATAGTATAGCATTTTTTATAATCAATTATAATTTATTATTATTATTTTTGTACTACAGCTCCTTTTAATCCTATACAAATGATACTTCCTCTTTCTCAGTTTCTGCTCATTCCCATTCTCTTTTCCTTCCTCCCTCGAATTACTTAATAGATTCAGTAATTAAGTTAAACCCATATATAAAAGTCCGACCCGTGTTAAAGCACTAAATTGGCACATTTAGAATAGAATAGAATTCAACAATTGGGACAACAGTGGCCCAATATAAATAAAATGCATGAAAACGTGAAAAATCGTATTAAAACGTAATTTTTGGAGATTTACGAATGAAATTTAAATTCTTCTCTTCGCATAACTAAGTTAAATATCTCATCCTTGAAATATATTAAAATGTAAACGAAAAAGGTCTGCATGTCAAGGAATGGCTTTTTGCGATGCGAATTTATAACTCCGGTTAATTATAAGATGCACTGCTAAAAACTATGAAAATAACTATAAAATTAGTTAATTACCAAACTTTCAATAGGAAGTTAACTGAAAAGAAATTAATGAAAAACACGATTTTAATTATAAGTAATTTCGGCGCCTTCTCTCTCTCTCATACTAAAGCATTCAAAACACATTTTCCTTACGCATATAGTATAAGGACTACAATACAATCTCGAGTTTTAAAAATGACACGGTCGGCAGAACAACATATAAAAAGCTTAAAATTTTCCAATAAATGTGATTTAAATGTATAAATTGAGCGATTTAGATCCGAAGGCAAAAGTCGACAATAAGAATAAGAATCTGTTTATTTTTCTTTAAAAGGGTCCAGATCCGAAGATCGTAGGTCAATTGCGTCTAATTTAATTTAGCAAAAGAAAAAAGCCTGCAAGTGAAAAAAGGTGTTCTCTTATGGGGATTTCTATAGAGCAGGGTTGTCCAACCTTTTTCAGTGAAGGGCCACATTTAGAAATTTTCAGTCCCCTTCGGGCCAAAACGTATGACCTTTTTTTGTTAGGGATTCGATTATGCGGGCCGATGTCTATACCATATAGGCCATTCAAGACTATCCTTTACGCTTGATGTTTTCTTTTTTATCATTAAAATTATTGAAGCTCAAAGAATAAAATTCACAAGATTCACAAAGATTATTATTTATTCAATAAAAAATAGGCAAATTACAATTTTACAATTGCCAGGATTTAGTGAGATATTTGACAATGTTTTTGCTTGCACAAAAAATCAATATCCCTCCGTACACTTGTCGTGGAAATATGAAGGACATTGCATAAATGTTCATCTGTCAATAATGACCTCGACTTTGACTTTACATTTTTCATAAGTGAAAAACGCCGTTCACAACAATATGTGCTACCAAACAGTGCAATAAACCGAATGGCATGTTTCGAGAGATTTGGAAAGGATTCTTTGTTAACGTATTTCCTATAAAACGAGTGAATGTCATTCTCCACAAAAGCTCTCCTCAAGTGAATGCTGGCTTGAACTTTAATTAATTCTAATTGAAAGGTATTTTTCACTTCATTAACATCTATGCTAAATGGATCAGCAAAAACTTTAAGCTCGAGACTATGATTTCTGAAATCTGTAAATTTCTGTTCGAATTCGTTTCTCAGGCTACTAATCAATGTTGCGTATTTTTCAAATTTTACTGTCTTAGCATGTCTTGCTGAAAGTGTTGTGAAGTGGTCAGTTTTTTTAACAAGTAACTAACTGCTTTTGAAACAGTTTTAACTTCTCGGTAAAGGCTGTAGCATGCTCATGCATTGACGAACTGACCCTTTCCTTGTAGCTCTTTATATTCAATTCTGCAAGATATTTGGTTGTGTCAACTAAGAAAGAAAGGTCATTAAGCCAATCCTCACTGTCCATGATACTCACATCCTTTCCTTTGTTTCTCACAAATACCTTTATTTCTTCTAGCAGAGAGTAGAAGCGCCCTACTAAGCCAACGTACGTGACTAAAGTAAATTACATCGCCATAGTCTGATCCTAATTCTGCAAGAAAGGCTCGGAACTGTCGATGATTGAGCCCTCGTCTTAATAAAATTAATTGTGGAAACAACAATTTCCATCACATGCTTCAACTGCAGTGTCAGTGCACAAATATGCTCCTGGTGAATTATGCAATGATATGTGATAATTTCATGTGACAATGATTTTTGCATTAGATTTACAAACTCGATTAGCTTTCCTGCCATCGCAGGATCTCCATCAGTTGTTAGACCACAAAGATTACTCTCTTGGAGTCTAAATTTTATCAACAGACGTTTTACTTCATCGTAAATATCTTGTTCCTTTGTTGTGCCTTTCACTGGACAAAGTTCAAGAAGTTCCTCAATTATTTCATAAGTGTCGGTGACTCCTCGGACAAAGACTGCCAATTGAGCAGTATCGCGCACATCTGTACTCTAATCAACAGCTAAACTGTAAAACTTGCACGCCTTAATTCTTTCTACCAAAGTATTTTTAATGTTAGATGCCAGCTCATCTACTCTTCTAGCGATTGTTTGATGCGAAAGGCTAATTTTTTAGACTAACGACTTTTTATCAGGGCATGCAACAGATGTAAAAATGTCCAGGCAATCTTTTACGAATTCCCCATCAGAAAATGGTTCTCCTCTCTTCGCTAATGTTTCGGCTATCAAGAAACTGATCTTGGTTGCCTCCTCAGAATTCTCCTTTGCAGCTTTGAAAACAGATTGTTGTCTAATAATATTCTTTTTCATCGAGGTAATTTTGTCGATTCTCACTTGACCCACGAGGCTGTCAAATTTACTGGAGTGTTTTGTAGAATAATGTCTCTTGACATTGTATTCCTTAATAACAGCTATCTTCTCGTGACATATAAGACATAGTATGCCGTCATTATGTTCAATAACAAAAAAGTCATGGGTCCACGATGCTTTGAAGATACGACATTCACTTGCAATTTTTCTTTTCTTGACTGAATGTATGTTTACCTATTAATATTTATTTTATTATAACCAAGTTAATTTCAATGAAAAATAACAATCTCTGCATATTTACGTGATTAATAAGAATTAAATTTCAAAATAATATAGTAATAAATTAATATCTGATATTAAGTTCTTATTGCAAAATAAAGGGAAAATACACAATAAAATAAAGAAATAAAAAGGAAAATCAAATCTAAAGACAAAAATCAATGTAATTCTTCCCAGTCACCAATCTAAGCTATTTTAAGAACCATAATTTCTGCTGTAATAACATGGGTAGACTGATCTTAAGCCACATGCAATTAATACGCGTTTATGAGCGTTATAGAATGAGATTCTTATTTTGACATTAAGAAAATAAAAATCAATGTCCTATGTCGTATTTTTAAGATATTTAATTTTGGTGAAAAAATTACGTGTCAATCTTCCCTGTGTTACACAAGTTAGGAAAAGTGCTTCAAGATTCGAACTCAGGCCTCTTCTTTAAAAATTATACCAAATTCATAATCACAATTTATCCGCAAACTTCTTAATTCCTCAATTACCTCATTTGCATTTGATCTAAATTTTTCCTGTATAGTTTTGTAGAGCGACAATAATAAGCCGAAGCATTTTTTTACTATGAATAATGATAAAACAAACTCAATTTGGTAAAGTGCAAAAAGTATAGTTTAGCATTGGACAAAGTGTCCCTATCACGCTACTCGGCGATAATATTTAAAGATTCTAAAACCGAATCAAGTAATTCTACAAAAGCTGTCACGGAATTATGTCTTTCTATACATCTTGTGGCGCACAATTCTTTTAATTTTTCGCAATTTGCTGAAGGCTCAATATTATTCGCAATTACTGATTTTAATACAACCTGCCTTTTCGAGGTTTATATTGAAAAAAAACATACACTTTACCCACAGTTCCCATGCAATTACGTAAGGGGGCGATATCACAAGCGTTGTTAATAGCTAAATTCAAACTATGGGAAGCACAGTGTACATACAGAGGGGTAGGTACGATGTCTCCAATGTGTAGGGAAAGAAGATGGTATGGAGGGAGAGTAGGAGGGAGAGTGGAATGGGTAGAGGGGGTGAGGAATGGAGAGAGAGAGAGGGAAGAAGAGAGAGGAGAGGGAAGAAGAGAGAGGGAAGGGGATAGAGAGGTAGGAAAAGAAAATGAGTAAAAGAATAGTTATAACTGCCAATGTAAATAACCAATATGGGGCGTGAAATTTTCTTATAAATGACCAAATGGAAACTTATATACAAAATCAATTCGATGTGATTGCTCTCTACTTATACCATATTATAACAATAAAATTAAAGTTGAAAAAGCAGTGTTTTATAATCAATAAATAAAGGAAGTTTCATTGTTCACGTAAGTTGTTTTTTTTAACCTATAAAAAATCTCCCGGAATATACTACTCATGAGGTTTTTGAAAAACACTGCCCTAGAAGGCCAAAATGTAAAAGGATCGCCACATGCACTTTTATATTAAGAAACGATTAAATTGAGACTATTATTCTAGCAGGAAGTATTTTTGGGACCTCAGTCATGTAAAAATACTTGAAAGAGAAAGAATAGGGGATTTTGGCAAAATTTTTAAATATAAATCGAAACTTACCTCTTCAATTAAAATGCCGCACTGATTTTAATTTGCTATGTCCATAAGTCGCTAAGTAACACCTGCCTTCGTAAATGCAAAAACAGTAAAAGTCAATATTGATATAAACTGCCTAGCAAAGACAACAAAATATTAAATAATTATAAATGAAAACACAGACCTGTTATATCTATTATATATCGACGACTCTTACAGAGGAGGAGGATATAACATACATATAACAGGAGGATACTAATGTTTAGGCACTTCCAGATAAGCTGGAGATTCGAAATTTTTTTCTTAGGTAGGGTTTTGTGCAAAACCGACTAGAAAAAACGAAAATCTTGAAAAAGTGCAACAATGCGGCCGCTAAAAATTCGCAATTGTTTAAACAAATTTTCATGGTTTATGTATTTCCGCATGTGCTACAGAGTTGAATTTTTTTTTATAAGTAGAATTCCTTAAAAAACGAAATAGGGATTATACAAATTTAGATATTTTAATTTGTTTGGCAGTTAAAAATTCTTAAATTTTAAACAATTGGATAACTGTTTAGGTACTACGGGATGAGCTAGGAAGCTGAAATTTTAAAATTATTTACAGAGTAGTAAATTTGCACAAATAAACGTTTCAATTTTACCATAAATGAATTTCGGCGGCCGTTAAAAATAATTTAAATTTAAACAATTAGAAAAATAATATTTTATTTCTAGGAGTGCTACAACTTTAAAATTTGGCTAAAATGTGTAGCATTAGAACCTTATAATGAAGAAAGTGTAAAATTTTTAAAATTGCCACATTTGGAGATTGTTTTATACTATTATTCTTACATGTGGGAAAAACGAAAATCGCTGCAGAAATGAAATCTTTAGAATTAAAAGACTATTTGTAATGTTGAAATTTCTGTCTGAAAAATGAATGTTCTTTTAATGTGAGATGAAATGCTTGCAGTATGCAAGCACCAACTACTATTATTCACTATCTTGACACTGAGAGCTGCAAGAAGACCAAACTCACTCGACTGACATTTCTTTGACAAAATGCTTTGTAGAACTGACGGGAGAGAAGGGCTAACGTATTTCGTGAAATTCCCAAATGCAAAATTGGTGGAAGAAGGGGTAGGAGAGAGAACTATGAGAGTTCTCCAATGTGTAGGAACATAACGGTTTACCATCCTCCGTTCTCATTGCAGGCGAAGAAAGGGCGGCCATTACTAACAAGCCACTAAAGACAACCCAATCGAAAAGAAGGATAATTAAGTGAAAGGACGCATTGTTGGGACCCTGTCACCATGTGCAGCTTGTTATTTTATCCTACGATCGTGGAAGAGAGAACCTTAACATCCATTCTCGCCTTCACAAATCCCCACTGTTGCCGACGCTCAGGAAATTTCATTCTCGTAGCATTTTATGACGAGCTAATGACCGCAAGGGGAGGAAAATGAGAGAAATGGGGAGATGGCATACGGCGCTAAGGGAAGATAGAAAAGCAGTGGGCAGAGTGGGGAAAACCCAAGTCGAGGGCTGAGAAAAGGAAAGTGGGAAGGAACGAAACGCCGCCCCTTGAAATCGGTTGACGGCGTTCCTTGCACCCGCGTTTTACGATAGGAAAGTATTGTGACCGCTCATAAGACCGGGTCCCAGAGGATTTTGCCCCGGTATCCCCGCCCTCTCGGTGGTCCTGCGGTTGAGACGAAGAAGGAACTTTTAAATAATCAAAGACTGATTATTGAGAAAATTCACCTCAACACAGGCGCATTGCATATCCTTAATAAAGAACCACTTAAAAGTTTTTGTAAATTTAATTTGTATGCAATAGTTACAAAAACTTTGCCTCTCATGGGCCGCATTCTGGCCTGCGGGCCGTATGTTGGACAACCCTGCTATAGAGCGTTCCGGCGGACCAACGGACGGATGTACCAACAGAATAAGGATATTATGCATGTAATTATTTTTCTGAGGCACAATGAAAAATTCTAACTACCATTGCAATGAGCTCAAGGTTTTTAAAAGAGAAATCTAATTAAAGATTGCTTTGGCTTGACGCTTTCGATAATAATTAAGGATGTCATAATGAATTATTAATTTTGATCTAATCAACTCACAACAAATGCTGCAGACCACAGATTAAAAATTCTCCTTACCATAGATTTTGTTTTTGATGATGGTTCTCATTTTCTCACATTCTTTACTTTTGACTCTTTCGTTCGTTCTTCATTTGCACCCTAATGGGATAACAGAGATAGATGGGAGTATGGGGGAAAGGGGAGAGTTAAAGAGAGAAGATAATGAGAGGGACAGGAGGGGGAGGGATAGTGGAAGTTTGGGAAATCAGAATGTTTGGTGGGATGGATATAGGGATGTAGAGTGATAGGTAAGGGGGAAGGTAGAGCGAGAGGGGGAGGTTGAGAGAGAGTGGAGGAGTGGGAGTAATGGAGGGAGAGGGTGTGGAAGGAATGGAGGGGGAGGGTGTGGGAGGAATGGAGAGAGAATCCCAAAAATAGGGCTAGATATGTATAATTTGATAACTTAAATATATGCTGAAAGGAGCTGGTTCAGGGTTGTACATGGGCAGCAGACGAATTTGCCTCGCAGAGCAAGGCACGGAGTTGATGCTCGTAGTACATAAGGACAAAGCCTCTAGTAATGAATAAGATCAGTGATAGGCAACAGTCCTTTCTTACTCCTCTACCAATATTTGCTCTGCTGTATCATCATTCTCCAACATGATCTTTACAATTTGATTCATTTCATTTTCATTCATTCCTGATCAGTCAGCTGTTTTTCAATCTACACTTATATCCTTTAATATCCTCATCAGCATTGACCAATTTACTCTATTCAAGTCCTTCTGCCAGTTAATCTGTTACCCTTCTCAAGTAATTGTTTATATATCTATAGTTGATGCTAACTTCTTCATTGTTAGCTTTTTTCCACTTTCTCCTCTCATATATTTTCTCCCATATTTCCTTAATGATCCATGGTTTTCTGATTTTTTCTTATGTTTTCCAATCTCTTTATTCAGAGTGTGTATCTTTGATATGTCTTTAATCACATCCCATCCTTTAATCCATGGTCTTTGGTTTATTTTTGAAATTTCTAAGGCAAACTTCTAATTTCCTGCTGAATGCATCCTAATTTTCTTTCAGTTTGTCCCAAATCTGTCTTTCTCTTTCTCTTGTTCTTTTCCTTATTTGTTTTAGCTTTGTAGTTAAATACACTGTTAAACTAACTGAAGTTATGTCTGCTCATGGTAATGGCTTAGCATTTTTATACTGTTCCTAAATCTAGGTTTTATTAGGATGTCATCTTTTTGGCATCTCATTCCATCTCTTGGGCTTTCCCATGTATACAGCCTTCGTTTCTTTTTTTGAACCATGTATGAGTGGCTACTACATTGTTATTAATCCAGAATTTGATCACTTTTTCTCCTCCTTATTTTCTTTTTCCAAGTCCATGTTGACTGACAATATTTTCTTCTTGTCTTTCTCCAACTCTGCTGTTCCAATCTCCCACTATTATGCAGTTTACCTCTCCTCTTCTCTATTCTTCATAAATGTAATTAACTTGTTCATACATCTCCTTGATTTTTTCTTCTTCATGAGAAGATGTTGACATATATACCTGAATTGTCAATGTCCATTGGAGCTGCATTGAGCTATACTTCCATCAACCTATCGTTCGTTACTATAACCTTTCCCATGTTTATCATCATTTCTTTCCTAAGTTACAGAGCTACTTCCCATGCTCTACTATTTCCTCCTGAGTATAAGTTACAGTGAATTATTCATAGTCAAACTGCTGTTCTTCATCCCATGTCAGTTTTCTCAGCTCTATAATGACAGTCCTATTTCTTTTAATTTCTTCTTTCAGGTTCTCTAGCATTCCTGCCTTTCTCATAGTTATTGCATTCCAAATATGTAGCTATATGTAAGTTGGATGTTTTCCTCAAGGCAGTCCCTGCCCGGAGGTCCTTTCAGTATTAACAGTTTTCCTAATATAATTAAATAGAACATGTTTGGTAATGTGCCCTGAATAATGCAATTTCTTCTTCAAAGGATGGCAATAATAAAAAATTGTTTAACATACTTCAGAGAAAGTATCTGCCATAATTTTAAATCAAAGTCACTTATATCTGTTACGAGTGGGGATTATTTGTGTATTTATTTTTATATTATTAAAAATTAAATTATAGACCATTACTTATTGTTTTTTTATCAAAATAAGTAATATATGATTTACAAAAGAATATTTACTATTCTTATTTTAATTAATATGCAAGATCATAGCTACATAAATATAATATCAACTACATTTTCCTGTTCACCAATGTAGCCTTGCCTATTCCTATTATTTTTTGTACAATATGAATTTAGCTGGAAAAAATTAAATTGCATTTTCATTTTTTTCTTCATGAGATGCAAGTAGATAATTGAGGAAAATATAATGCTTTTAGCATGTAAATGGTTCATGATAATAAATGAAAGATGCAGCTCATAGGCAGGTATCAATTCTTGTTATACTTAAGAGTTTTCACAGAAATAACACTTACATATAAAATTTGTACAATATAAACTAAAAGATGTAGAAGAACAATAATTAACCTTTATTATTTGTATCCATATAAGCAGCAAACTAAAATCAATCTGCATGACAGAGAAATCTAATCAATACTAAATGCCACCATGCTAGATTTATCCCATCATGCTATTTCTACATGACAAGGTTTAATTTTATAAAATCACTTAATTAAACATATTATCAATTATCAATGATTTACCCAATAATCAAAACATAAAAAGTTCCTAACAAAGTAATAATGTATGCGGATGATATAAGCATCTTATTAGTGCAATCTAACTTTCAAAACCTGCTAGGTCCTTGTGATGCTATTATGAACAGCATGACTAACTGGTGCAATTTTAATGGTTGAATTCTTAATGAGGACAAAACACAAATAATTTTTTTACCCCTAGGCAGAAGCTCAAGGACATAGGTAATATACATGTAACAGAAAATTTTAAATTCCTCGGAATTCATGTTGATTCACATCTGACTTGGAACGCTCATATTGAATACCTAGGCAAAAACTCAATTCGGTTTCCTACCTTGCTTCAGTTCTAAGGCATTCAGTAAGCCCTGACATTCTCAAATTGTTGCACTTTGGGCATTTTTATCCAAGAGCCTCATATTGCATTGTCCTGTGGGGCTCCTCATCTCTTTTAATTAACATCTTCAAAATTCAGAAGAAGATGGTGAGGATGATGTGCATGGAGCATTTTAAAGCACACTGCAGACCCCTTTTCAGGAAACTAAATTTGTTAACAATACCATGTGTTTACATTTATTATGCTGTCATATTTGAGAAGAAAAACAACCTTTTTTGAAATGAATAGTTCAATTCATAGCCATAGTACAAGAAGATTAAATGACCTACATACACTAAACTCCAACTTATCAATTTGTAAAATAGGACAAAAAGCCATGGCCATAAAGCTGTACAATAATCCTCTACCCCACATAAAGATGACTGCAAGTTTATCTATGGTTCAGAGATCTGTTTTTCAGTTTCTGGTCAGTAAATGCTACTAGGTACAGTATAAATGAGTATTTGATGCTTGATTCAATTTAATATGCTACCTGGATGAAGAATGGATTGCTATTAATTGCTCTTTAATGATGTACACTAAATCATATGTGATTATGCTATAATTCTATTATTCATCTTGTGATCATGTATACTTTCTTCTTGTGACGAATCCTATACCTACAATTTAATTGTAGAGTCTTTATAGATATTAAACATTATTATTATTATTGACGCGGATTAATTTCGAGTTTTCATGCTTACAGCAGAGGGGGCTCAGGCTGTATGCATAGCTATTGTATATTTATGGTGTATTGTCATTTAAAAATTGCTGGATAATAGAAGATGTGTTAATTATGATAGATTTTTATAAATTTATGCATGTATTTTTGTGTAGTTCAAGAGTTTCAAGACTTTTGAATAGTTTTTTTGGGATGACACCTGTGGACGATATTAAAATAGGTTATTATACATATATATATATATATATATATATATATATATATATATATATATATATATATTATGAGTAAAATGCATGGCAGAAAAATGTTAACGCAAAACAATTTATTAGTTGTATTTAAAACTAACACATGAAAAAAGAATTCCAAATATTAATTAATCGGCTTATCTTAATGCTTGAGTGCAACTGATTATCAATATATCTTCCATAGACATAAAAGGGTCAGGAAAACCACAGCTAAAGAAGCTACCTTGATAACAATTAAAAGAAGCTGTTTTAATATGTAAGATTATACATTTTAGATATCATTTTAAAATAATATTTGGTGATCTATTTAGGTGAACATGGAAACATTTGATGTTGCTGATGCCAAGCAAACAAAAACTAGCAATGGAAAAGTGTTTACAGTGACAGTCATAGGGGGAGCATTACTTTCACTCACTAGTGGTGTCCTTCTAAGTTTTCAATACTATGCCCCTTACATTTGGCTTCAGATGACTGATAAGTTTCCAGGAATGGAAATGTGGATGCTATCTGGATTTCTTGGTGGGTTACTTGTTATAATGACTGCTATTTTGATTGAACTTCTTCTCATGAGTGGATGCCAAAGTCATAAGGAAAATGGAAACATAGGAGCTAATGGAAATAAAGATACCATCCAGACTCCAGGACCACAAGGAAATATTCCACTCATTCAAGAAATACAGGCGATTCAGCCACCACAAGAGTCCACCATGTCCGGCATGCAATAGAGAGCACCGCAATCATGAACATTGACTTAGCTTCTGTATTATCTGCATGCTGCCCTCCATTGGTTCCTTATAGGAGAATCCACGTTTCATGAAACTTCAATTATGAATAACATGTGTTTGTTTACATGAAATATTAAGCATGACAGAAATGCCAAACCAAATAATTATAACATCCATGACAAAAGATTAACATACTTAATGCCTTAATCACAAAAGAGCATTATTATAATTTAGACAGGCTGGTATTGGCTAATTTATACTTGCTGTATGGCTGTGTTTTAATGTACCTCTGTTGTTAATAAATATACAAGATATTCTTAGCAGTTTCTGTTAATGTTGAAATCATAAAATCCTCCGCCAAATAAAAATACTTAATACATCCAAATTCTATTGCTAAAAATAACATCAATATGCTTACTAGAACTAAACTGTAACACTTGTTTGACTTACTCTTTATACACTCAATTAACAGTGTAGATTATGTGCAGTAGGTTTTCATCATTTTTATGAGAATAAATATTCTAATGACTATTTAACCATAGCTCATAAATTACAAGCAGTTCCATGCATATGAACTGCATTCATCATCATAGGTAGTCTGTCTACAGAGAGGTCTGTAGTTATTTTTTATTTAACCAGGTTTTCCAAATACTCATCTTTCTGCAATATATTGTTAGCTCTCTATTTCTTCTATTGCATAGCTTCTCAAAATTTGTCAATTTATGCTCAAAATGCATAAATACAGGTCCTTCACTATATGATGTTTGACATATGCTAAACTGCACTTGTGATGTTTATAAATTTAACATCCTCCTTTCACTTTACACCATTTTTCAACTTTCTTTCATTGGCTTCAACTCTATGTTGCTTTCAATACCAATGCAGTGAACAGGTTCAAATGTTCATTCAAGTGGTAGCTGAGAAGTCCTTGGCCTAAGGCATCAGCAGCAAAAGGTGATGACAGGTAAGTGTCATTTACATAAGTTGCTGCTAAATATATTTTGACAATGTATATTTCATTATAATACTCGCCATGGTTAATTATCAGCAAATAAATTAGTGTGGCTATGTAAATGCTGAGATGCCCACATATTTCCATTGGCACAACTGTTTTTTTTTGTTTCTGGGTGAAAATGATGCATTCAAGTTTCATCTTGTGAAATTAAATAATTTACTTAAAATCCTGATAGTTAACTTCTGAGATTAATATAATGAATTGTGTACACTTTTTCTGGGAATTGAACCTGAGTCTTCCACATGCTGGGTGGATATTCTAATCACTGAACTACCAAGGCAGAATAATTCTAAGCTTGGCTAGCCTGAACTCAGCATGTGAGAAATACCTACGTATTCTGAAGCAGAAGAATTAGTCTGCCTTGGTAGTTCTGTGGTTAGAATATCTGCTCTGCAGGTGGAAGACCCAAGTTCAGTTCTTGATCAAGGCAGAATTTTTCTCCATTTTTAGAATTCTTTTTGTAGTGACAGGTAATGAATTGGTGATGGTGGGAATCTTTAGATTATATTAGTAGTGGAATACTAGAGGATCTGAATTATATGGCAATCATGTTAGCAAATAAACACTCCTCACCCAATCAAACCCAGTCCATTGGTGATTAAGGTGCAAAATCATCAACTGTCTGGAGCAATTAATAACAACAATTACAACATCACACAACTCCTCAAGCCCAATTGTCATGAAGATAAACATATTTAATGAAGGTTCCATTATTGCAATCCCTCTGTTTTTAAAGGTTTCCTGTCATTTTTATCATAGGCGCACGTATAAAACTGTAGGTAATGTAACCCATTAAGGATGTTGTGAAATTTGTGATACCACAATCACCTGTCATAAGAGCCAGGAAGAGAGCTCGGCGACTGAGTCACCTGCCTAGGATGCTTAGGGGCGCAACAAATGACAATCTGAACTTTTAAATGTAAAGTTTTATATGTAATATATTCTATATTGTAAATAAACTACCTACTATTTTGAGAGGTAGAACTGTGTACTGTATATTTTCATTAGGAGGGGAAGAAATTTTTAAACCCTGCCTAGGGCACAAAAATATCTTGTCCCAGTTCTGTAAAATCAACTCAAGATTTTCCACAGCTAAAATTAAAAAAAATTCAAGTTTAAAAAAGATTTATGAACAGATATAACACATAATCAAAAACTAGTGGTAGGCAAAAGAAATTTTAATCCTTTAGGAAGCCTTTCATTTAAGTCCCAAGGAATGAAATGCTTCTGTGCTTGAACCCAGTCCATTTCTGTACATGGTAATTAACTAAAAGTTTCTTTAGGCATCAATCACTAAAGCTGAAACAATGGATAAAATAAATTACACCATTCTCTAGTTAATCAACATTCTTTGGGATAAATACATGCTGGGCATAACCAATCAACAGGAAATTTTCAACTGGGTGTTATCTATGCATTTAACAAGCAATAAAAATATTAAATGCACATTATCTACTAGGTGCATGTTATTGATGGGAAAATATGGTAATTAAATTTAGGGCATTACTTGTAATACCCAGCTTCTGAAGTATGATGTTCGATATTTTGTTGTCCATATGATAAAATGCTTCACTCATAGCCTAAAAAATGTACCGTTTATTATTAAGGGCCCAAGTGATGCAGTTAATGTGTCTAACTCCTTAGAATAGAATTAGAATAGAATAGAATTGAATTGAATAGAATAGAATTAGAACCTGTACGTTGGAGAAAGAATGAATGAGGAAAGGGGCAAGGATTACTGCTACTAGGAGTGCAAGTGTAATTAGTTGAAGTTAAATTAGAGAAGCTATTACAGAGCTGGTTGTTGAAGCACTTTCCTATTTCAATAGGATCAGAAAATGCACTTCCATTAAAATTGATGGAGACAATGGGAGACTGTCAAAATATTTAATTATGTTTTTTAAAATTCTTTGTACCTAATTGACTTAATTACTCCCTGTGAACATTTTTTTGTTAAATCATCTTCATTATGAAAAAAAAAATATTTAAAATAACTCTTGAATATCCCACGAAAATGGCATCCTGGTTGGAGAGAGCATAGTAAGGGGTATGTGACGTCATTGCATGCCAATTGTTGAAACGTATGACCATACTGAGAGCACATGGTTTTGCTACTTCATTCTGTTGCTTTTCCTGATATCGTAGCAAAAATGGAGAATATGGAAGTTAAGAAGGGTTAAAGTATTGTCTTGTACCTCAGTGCTTAAATACGACGATTAAAACCTCGAGAAAATTATTCTTCACGCTACCAAGCTCCTTGGGAAGAAATAAGAAGCGGAGAATATTGTGGTTGAAAGCCATGAGGAGATTTGCATCTGATATATTGGGACGTACAACTGCATTTGTCTGCGAAGATCATTTTAATGTAAGTACTAGTTATATGTATGTATGTAGTTTTATTGCTTCATATTGTAGTTTATGACTTATGTCGGCATTAGATTGACATGATGCAAATATTTCTGAGGAATGATGTTGAAAGAATGAATTACATTTTTATGTTTCAAAGATTAGCATATATATTTTAATAAAACCACCATAATGTAATATACCTATTCTAAATACGTAAGATCAAACTTATGGAAATCATTGGGCTATGGGTTTATTAAGCAAATAATTACTGTTGCAGTGCATATATTTAAGTACCAAGTTTTTAAGCAAATACTTTTACAAATGTTACATATTAAGTTAGTTCTGAAATTTAAATATTTTAATAAATTTGTTCCTATAATATTCATGATAGCATGGTATTTTGAAGGACCATGTTTTGCTAAATAAGGGCAGTCATGACACTCCACAGATGTAACTAAATCTTCTTCTTCATTTACAACTACACTCACTTCATAACCTCTTTATCTTATTCTGCATTCAGGGCAAATCTTGCCTTTAACAATACATATTTTTCCTTCTCGCTTAACGTATCCAACAGCATTACTAACATAGTCCTTCCTCATTGACCTCAAAGAGAGAAAAAAGCCATATAAGCAACTATGAAATTTGCGACATATACAAAAGAGACATGCAATTATGACAAACATTACTATAGTTTTTCTTTTCACAAGTATAGGTAATAACTAAGGCAGATAGGCACTTCAAACAACAAACTACTACATTTTCTATTGACAAGACACATGGAAACTAAGTTTATTCACATTAATTTTGCATAATATTTGTCAATATTTGACCTGATGATTCTGTAAAGGTAGATGATGGTGATTATTTACCGAAACCGGTCGTGTTTTACTTAATATATTTTGTGGAAATAAGCAAAAGTTTAATATAAATAAAAAATACTACCTAGCATTGTTCATGTTATTTATTGTGGAATTCCACGAAGTCTCGGCCTCATCCATTAGGGGAGACTGGGGCTAGTTGGAAACAGGGGTAAGTAGGCACATGGCTAATAAATCCTTTATTTGGCAGCAGATAGCAGCAGAAGGCGGAAAGTAGTTGCATATAGACTTGGCAACAGTGTCATAAGAGTTTTGTCAGTCACCAGGCAGTCGTGCACATGTAGCTTCAATTTTTCTAAAGTTTTGCTTGTTAAGTAAGTATTTTAGTTGTCACAAGTTTCATATTTTTACAAATGATAGATATTTCTAAAAGCAACTATATTGGTCTCAGAGCATATCCTTTTAGATTCTTTTAGCGGGTAAGTACGTTCCCATACCTTTTCTCAAACCACTTTTATTAAGGTTAGATGTTGAAAAATGGCATTGGGGCTAGTTGGCGGACTGACAATGGGGCATCTAGGCACACCATGCCAACATGCCCCATGGTGAGAGCATCTATTTATAGTATGAAACTGCTTCATAAGTTAGATTTTGTAATTAATTCCAATTTATTAATTCTTTTTTAATCATGTGTAATAATTAAATATCCAGATTTACTAGATTTTTTTCTTTTTTCAAAATTTTTACTTAAATTTCATGTAGATTAATGCGGACGTACAAAAGGAAAACCGACTGATGTCAAACATCAAAGGATATTATATTAAGAGCAGCCAAAGCTGCAAAAATTGATGGGAAATCAATTAGGAGCACTGCAAAGAAGTTCGACATTCCATTTTGCTCTCTGACAAGATATTGTAGCAACACTACTCGAGAAGATTTGCAAGATCAACAAAACACATCATTGGTTGATGTTAGATACAAACATCCAACAGGTAAATAAAATTACAACTTCTCTTGTGGCGGCAATGACAATTTTTACATTAAAGTGCATTATCAATTATCAGATGTAATTTATTAGCAATTATTGGATGAACAAATAAGATATCCATGCCATATTAATACTGTGTTTTATATGTTCAGATTTTCATGGATGAGCAAGAAAATCAGCTTGCTGAATATATAAAAAAGGCAGCAGACATTTACTATGGAATGTCGCCAAAAGAAGTTTGAAAATTTGTTCTTGAGCACACCACCAGCCTTCAGTTCAAGTGTCCTTCTTCTTGGGTCGATCGACAAATCGCTGGAGTGGATTGGTTCAACTAATTTTTAAAGCATAATAAGACTTTCTATTAGAACCCTTGAAGTGACTAGTCTTTTGCATGCTTCAAGCTTCAATCAGACAAATGCAGCATCTTTATTCAACAATTTACAAACTGTTACGATGAGGCTGAAAATTGGTCCTGGGGATATCTGGAACATGGACAAAACTGGCATGACCACTGTGCAAAAACGCAACGGAGTTGTAGCACGTAGAGCAGGGGTCGGTCACCTTTTCTGCATGGCGGGCCACATTTGCAGTTGTGAATGTTTCGGATGGCCGCATTGGGAGTCAAGAAAGCCTCGGCGGGCCGGATGAGCGAATAAATCAGAAATTTTCTGGAGATTATGTGATTTCATATGAATGAAATCAAGTCTACGTAATTTACTAGCGTTAAAACTTCACCAGAAAAGGCTTTGAGACCATAATTTTACTCAAAATATATAAAATTGCCCATGAGTAATTTTCCTGATCACTTTTTCATTACAGCTTTGCGGGTCGCATGTGGCCCGCGGACCTTGTTGTCCTCCATTTTTGTCTTCGCGAGGGCCAATTTTCATGAGCACTTTCTAAGGGGAGCACCTGCAGGAAGTGCTGGTGATGCCAATCTTAATTTGAGGTCGGCAGGAACAGTCACCCAAGAACGTGCTATTGAACTGTCACCAGAAAATGTGAGGTCATTCCTGAAGGCCAGTCCGAGGAAAAACGTTTTTAATAAATACAAGCAAAAGACAGCAATTATAACAGGTACTCCTCTGAAAAATGATTTAGAAGAATAGATGAAAATGAGAAATTGTGGCAAGGCAAACATCAAAAAAGTTTGTTTTCAACTGAAAAAGTTAAATAGAAGTGCACAACAAAAAATTCAGCACAGATATTTGTATCAGACGAAGAAGTAGAAGAGTTTTGTCGGGAGCCATATTCAAACAGCCGGCCGAGAGAAAATGGCTCCAATGTGGTGGTTGTAAAATGTGGGCACACGAAGAATGCAGTGATGGGAACTTGTTTTACATATGTCACAATCGTTTGTTAGACTAAACTCATACAAATCGTTTTGCATTATTGCATATTTTCTTTAAGTTTATCTGTATGTTTTTACTACTTGTTTAAATAAGTTTAATTTAATTTGAGACTTGTATTGGCAACAGTAGGTTTAAAGGTACTAGTAGTTTTGTACTAATAAAATAGTAATAATATTCTGTTAATGACTTGGCCAATAATTAAATTTCTCTTGTCTTCATGATTTTTATATACTATTACGTAAACTTCTAATACGTTGAAATGTTGTCAGTAATTTCATAAATTGCATGTTAAAATTTGTGTACGAGTTAATTTCAATAATAAAATATTGAAAAAAGACGTATTTTTTTGTTAGTAACCTGCCTTTTAAAATTGAATTTTGAATCATGTGCCAATATGCCCCCATATATGTATGCCCCGTCAAAGGGGTAAGTTTGCACATGTGCAAAGGATATCCTAATGAGTAGCTATGCCATTATATATTAAATTGATGCTTAGATTCAATCACTAATTTATAGTGAAAAGGCCAATCTTAAAACTGGAACGCTTAGATATCCAATTTGTTCATTAGTAAAAAGTACAAAAATCAAAATCTGAAAAGTGTGCCAACTAGCCCGTCTCCCCTACCTTTTGTATACTCATCTAACTATATTTTACTTAATAGATACTAGGACACCATGGAAAACAATACATAAATAAATATTCTATAATCTAATATATTATAACCGCTATGTCTCTGCGACTCTACGTCTATGGGTCTCTGCGTCTGATGCCTTCCGGCATGAACGCTAACAAACCGGGAACGGTCGGCTCGATTTCGACAAATCTTTCGCTTGAATATTCGGCGCGAACTCCTACAGGTTTTAAGTGAATAGTCATCCCCTGCGAAGGCCAGGGTTCGATACCAGGATAGTTTTCTGTTTTGCATTTGATTAACACGTAATTGGCTCGAATTTATTCTTTAACATTTTAAATTATCTTACGATCGAGACTATGACTCGAGATTTATACCATTTATCGCAAAAAAATGAAGCTGATTCTGTCGTTTAATTCCTGTTTGTTCATATTTTAAGTTAATTTTCGATTTTCTCCGGTTTTTCGACAATTCAAAAAGGAGGTTGCTAGGGTATCCGGCATTGTTCATCTCGGAGTTTTGCATTGTTAGACTCGGGCTTCAAGGGCATTTTCACTAACAAAGCTTGCAATAAAACGCGTGAAGGACAAAAACAGATTAAGTCTAGAGTGACGACACCTTCCAGTATTAACGCAAATAAATCAAGGACTGTCGGCTCGATTTCGGCAAATCTTTCGCCCGAATACTCGGCGCAAACTCTTGCAGGTATTAAGCGGGAAGTCATCTCCCGAAAAGGCATGAATGGTGTGAGCTATATAATTATTTTAAGAGAGGCAATAAACGTGGTTCAACTAATAGTTCTCTTTGTATCAATTTTTTGTCATAGGAACTATCGCATTGGGTCACTTCACGCAAGGCTGTTTGCAGGAAGTACTGAAACAGGCCCCTAGTATTAGCTAAAACTAGAGTTGTTTTATTTATTTAATATGGGAAAGCTGTTTTAAGACGTCAATCTATCTTTTACATGTCTTCTGCGTTTCAGTCGAAATAATAGTTCTATTACAATAACTGAAAATAAAAGCGCTACATCGAACTTGTTTTATCAATGAAATGTAATACAAACCTATCCGCCTTCACTCCATACATTTCAACATCTGAATATTGCTCTCTACGACTTCCAATGTACTGCAAAGCATGTACGAATCAACGTTGGGCAAATTATCAGATCTGACTAGACAAAATCCTTCATATGCCATTTTGCAAAACACAAAGCGAAATAAATGCAGGAAGGTGCAGTACTTCTACCAATATATCTTCTAAGACGGCGTATAGAGGAAAACAACAGAAATGTCTTTCAAGCTACTACTTCTATATCCGTACAATGGCTTCTAGCACGGCTAGCATCGACTAACATGTTTGTGGCATGCACTAACGTCACTAAACACTCCACAAACTTAGGCTACCAATCGGATGTGATCGGGTTCGGCATTAACTCGTCCGTTTTAAGTTGCTTTTTGTATAAATATCTGTTAACAATTTAACGAAAAAATTTTATATTTGCCTATAACAATAGCTATACAATACAACTTCATAAAACTTTCGGTAATTCCCGATATTTAACAGTCCCCCATTGGTTACGGCTGTAGTATTTTGTTTAATGAGGTTCCATGACGATCTAATTATGTTCTTAGATTTGTTTGTATAATTTCCACTGGCAGCCTTTCTATCAGTACAAGTTTTTTGAATTCCTTATGTGTCTGTAAGTATATATTGCGAAGACTAGAGTCAACATTTAAGTCTTGCTTGACGTCGTTTTGATATAACGTCGTTGCGGAATGTTCCCTTCGTCCTCTCGGCAGTACGTTGCGCTGCGGGAACTATCTAAAATGACGCCAAGTGTCTACTTTAAATCCTTAATGTAGCTAAATATATCCACAAACGTTGCTATAAGAATTCTCAATAATAAAAAAGTGCAATACAAATATCACTGGGAAATACTTAGAAAAAAATTATCTTAATTTATTACGGCATATCTTTTTCCTCGAAATTTGTTTGCGACTTATTAAACGAATGAGAGCGGTTATCTGCGTCATATTTGCCAAGTTAGACTCTCCTGTCCTCTGAAAATATCGGCTCAATATCTACTTTATTTCTGCGACCTTTTCCCTCTTAACTTTTTGTTATTTTGAATGCTATTACAAATGACAACTTGATTAGACGGTTGATCAAATTTACCTCATTAGAAAAATAGTTTTCGCGTGACGTATTGATATTTACGTGCGAAATACCTATGTTTTCGTCCTTAAAATTGCTACCGGATGTATCGGTTTTGTATCTTTAAGCTTGTAGTGTAGGAGCAGGTAAAGGTGGAGTAGGAGGAGGATGGTATTTGAGCCAAAAGAAACGTCCAAATGAGCACTCTCGTAACATGGAAGAGGCGCCATCATCGAAGAAGAAATGCAACGCAGACATTTCTTCTTTGATGACTCTTACAAAATCTACTACATTGTAACACTAAACAGATCAAGACATGCATTGAGTCTTTTCTCCTCGTTGGCATCACTTGTTCCGTCAAGGAAGCACAATGGCAGGGGCGCGCCAATCCGGGATGCACTGAGGCAATGCACCCGGGCGCCTTCCCATTAAGGTATTTGTAATGTTGCAATTCGAGTTGTACATTATGTTTGGGAATGATTCCTCCTTGGTCAGAGTAAAAAGTGAAAGTTGTAGATACTAAAATGACACGAAATTTTTCCACACAAAATTTTTCCGAACCCTTGCGATACGCGGTCGCATGACTCAAGGCCGCTAGAACACGTATCAGTGGCGACCGAAAATGGGTTCCCCGTAGTTGTCAGGAGGTGGGGGCGCGACTACTACTACCCTAGCGAGGAGCTCCAGCTGAGAGTGCAAGACAATGCCCTCCGGCTGATACTAGGTCGTGGTAGGTACGACCACGTCAACCGGATGCATATAAACGGAAATGTGAAAACCCTGGACCTCCTCTTGCCGAGGATGTCTAGGGAATTCTACATCAAGGCAGCAGTATCGTCGCACGAAGAAATGCGTAAGCTAGACGACATCAAAGCTAGGTGGTGGGATCGCTACAAGCGACCCATTGCAAGCCTTGATTCGCAGGATGCTCTCCCTATGAACAAGCGTTCCCGCATGTAAGGAGGGGTTGATAGCCTTTGGGGCCAAAATGTTTTATCTAACTACATAGTTACACAGCATAGATCCGCATTTGCAGCCAAGCTGGTAATGCGACAAGCCAACCTCCACCAGGTTGGAATGTAATGACAGGTACAGCTGAGGCGGTAATCTTTTCGTAAATTACCATCAGAGCCTGCCCGAGGTAGGGGCACCCCGGGATTTATTTATGTATATTTTACTTGCAAGTGAATATATTTTAAATAAATTTACATCGCGGGATAAGCGAAAATCTACATGAAATTCATATTTCCTTATATTATCAATTATATTACAGAGCAATGGATAGATGAGCAAGTTCTTCTAAAAATATCTAAAAAAAATTTACGGACGGGGACGCTGGAGTACTTTCTCGCCCGGGGCGTCAAAATACCCTGGTCCGCCCCTGAGTACCATCGACCCTTACCATAAATTCTTTCGCTGGAAGAATACCAGATGTCTACCATTTTTTGAATTCACACTTACCGAATCTTGGAAATCCCAAATCTGTTTGAAATTGGTTTGGAATAGCTTTTCCGAAAACAAGCTTTCCTTACTCCTTCACGATTCCCCTCATACATTAACGTTCATATTCATTTTGAAATAGTACAACGCTCTCACATCTCCTTGAGCTATCGTTAGAAAAGGATCGCTTTTCCTCAACGGTGTGTGAACAGAAGAGTGTGATACTAGAAGATAGGAAGATAGTGTACTTCGTTCAACGAAAAAGAATTTCTTTCTGAAGATGAAGGGATCACCATTCATCCAGAGGAAAACTGCACATACTTGGTGTTTATTTTCTTTATTTAATCGATGAGGTATTTCATATAACGTGTTTCAGTTACACTCGAAAATTTTTTATTGCTTTCTGCTCATAAGTCCTAAATTGTTTTGAGTGTTTGATAAAACTGTAGGTAAGTAGTTATAAAATATAGCTTGAATGCGCAGCTACAATCATAACATCCTAAAAATTTTAACCGTTAACCCTATTGAATGTTCACTAATTTTTTGAAGAGAGAATTTACAGTAACGTACTCCTGTACTCAGTCATTGTATCGAGTCCGCGTAAATTTATCGATATATATAAGATAACGTTTGAATACGAACGGATTCCTTTATTTAGAATAACGAGTATCGGCGGAATGGCAGGGGGATCATTTTGTCGTAAGCCCCCCGCCATTGTTTTTGCCTTAGTACGATTCTTTCATTGTTAATTATATCCTTATAAAAGATAATGTAAACTAGTTTTACTAGTGGAAATTATTCTTATCAATTACTTTCCAAATGAGTGTGTGAATATAGGGTTACGTTTGGTTTCGCAGTTATTTGTACATCATATAGATCTGCGATTGTTTGCTAATACTCAGTAAGTTATAAGTTCGAGAGGTAGTTCAAAAATATCCTTAAGGGTGGATTGGTAAAGATTAGATATATAGTCTGGTATTATTAAAAGGTGGAGAAAAGGTAAAGTGTTTTGGTAGGAGCGCGAGTTTGAGGATTGTTCTAAACAGCTTTCAAAAATAATTTGATAAAATTCAATAAATAAAATTAAACACAATAAATGTGTTATTTCTATTTAATAATACTAGTAAATTAATCGAGATATTTTATGACCAAAAACCAAATCAAGTACAAATGCCATGAATTTGAAATACGAGCGAAAAATCGATAAAATCTAGTAAATGTATACTCTTTTTAATGGAATTTTTCAGATATAATGCTAATCATTAGTTTTATTTTTTTGCGTCTTCTTAACCATCTTAGTCTTACAATTTTTTGTTTTATAGTTACCATTATATTAATTTATTTATACATTTATCTATACTATTTCTCTATTAAAGCAATCATTTCATTTTATCATTAAACAAGAGTTTTAGCAATGTCAAACAACAAACCAAAAAATTAATATAACATGATATTGCGTGAATTTTGCCTTATGCAGTATTTCGGTGATCGTAGATGTGCCGAATTAAAATCCCATAACAATTTCTCCAATTAATAAGAGAATTATTGACGTGTACTTCTTCATTGGATTTTAAAATAACTTAAAAGAAAAATACTAAGTCGGGATTTTAACGTAGGAATGGATATATAATTGAAGTTTTGTTTTCTTATAATCGAAATAAATATCGCATCTAATTAGGCTTGTAAATTGGCAAAATAACTCATAAATATTGGAATTTTTGATTGATCATTTAGGTACGGGACAGAGTATTGACTTTTAATCAAATGTGCGGCCAGTTTAATAAGTTTCGCTCAAGCAGATATTATATTATGTTTATCTTTATATTTATGTCACGAATTATTTCAATCAGTTCGTTCTTGGATATATCGACAGAAATCCATCAGCTTGTATCTATTCTCTATCGATAAAAAATGTCGTATTTGTTCATGCCACAAGACTTCGCTAGCAGAGAGGCGCCACTGAAATATCTTGCACCCGGGAGCCAGACACCCTAAGCGCGGCCCTGCTTGCATCTAGCCTTAGTAGGGAAACGCTTTTCATCGACCGTTATATTTTGTCCCGACGTATAATTTATATGACAGTTTTCAATGAAGCGGTTCCATGCTTCGGATGCGTGGCCAAGTTTATTACTAGGTGATCTTTCCGACTTACTCATCTAAACTTTCAACTTCGTTATATTCATCGAATGGCGCAAAATTTCATATACACCAGCCAAAGCATTTATGGGCACAAAACCCACTCACCCCATAACCAATTTCTGGATAATTCCTCCTCAGGTCCTATCTGAGGGCCTAACCCACTCTGAAAGCCATTCCATATGTCAAGAGGTACTTAAAACCTAAAAAAGACCAGGCATAGGCAGGCTATAATCTTTAATAGAAGCCATACTGGTAAACCATTTGGTGATTTAGTCCTATGTAGAAGGTCTCCTACCAGTTCAAATGCAATGCATAGAACTGCTAAGCTAACACCCTATAAAAAATTTCATATCTTCAATATCAGCTGTTTTTCAACTGTCACCAAACAAAGAGAGAATTGGCAATATCCCCTCATCTCAAGAACTATTGTAATTAAATAATTTTTCTGTATATTTTCTGGCACAGGGAGTTGGCAACCACATCACCCAATGAATGTTGTCATTGCAGCCATCCCCTATATGCAAATCTAGTAAAATATATTAATATACAGCCAATTGTCATGAAACTGCTAAAAGCATGTATATTTTCCAGCATCATTAATGGAATCCAGATATTTATGCATGTCACTATGGCTCTAAATCTTTATTCTTCAAGCTAACCAAGTCATGCATTTTTTTATGTTTGCTGGTAATAATTACAAAGGTTATTGTAAACTAGCCCCAATTGGGCTAGGGTATCATAAAATGTCTCTATCTATGTACTATATGCCCTAGGAACTATACTTCGAATTAATTAAAATACTATACCAATACTTCCTAATAAATTAAGCTTTTGTGAAAAATTAATATTTTGAATTACTCGATAATATTATAATGATTAAATACCTTGCTTGAGAATTAATAATTTGTTCAATACATTTTCAGCAAAAAAGAATCTTGCCAAATAGAATGTCATGTGATAAGTCTAATTAATAATTATATAATGATGTACAATATTACCAATAATATTAAAATGATTAAATGCCTTGTCTGTGAACTAATAATTTGATCACTATATTTCCAGCAAAAAGAACCTTGCTTAATAGAATGTCATGTGTTAAGTCTAATTAATATTTATGTTATGATGTACAATATTTCCAAGACAGAAATGTAAGGAAAACTTTTGTGTCATGAATTTTTATTTGTTTCTAGCTGGAGTTACTCGGCTTCACTAGGGAAAGAATTTTCTGTTAAGCAGCAAATTATTTTTATTTCTCGGGGCCCTGCGCTGTCGGTGCCCCCAAATTTCTCAAATGTGTAATTTGGAGAAGAGGTTCACACGGAATTCAACTACCACCTAAAGAAACCCTTGAAAAACTTTAATCAGGCTTGTGCTCGTGGGTGCATCTCAATGGCGAATCCATCATATAATCAAGGCAGTCTTCTTTTTCAAGAATATTTGGCGTAATCGAGCAGTTTTATTAAAATAGGAATTACTCCGAGTGCACCATAAGTCCTGAATTTTCGTTCCCCATTCCTTAATTACGTAAGCGATGTCTACATTAGCATTTAATATTTTATCTATTGTATTTTAAAGTTTTACAATTAATATAATTACGCATTAACGTCTTGCTCTATATACACATGGATAGATGCACCGAAGTCTTTAAAGCAGCAACAAAATTATGGATTATGTCAATACTATTAGCCAAAACGTAAACAATAAACAACATCTTGGTTACCGAACAAATGTAAGTAGATGTATCGATTTATGTTGCGATAAATGTTTCACTGTTAATGGTAAAAGATAACAATGTTATAATATTCCTTAAAAATCATTTGACTGACTTTAAAAGTAATTAAATTATTATTATAATACTTTTATGGGGTTATTAGATAGACGCCGACGAAAATTCAAGTCGAGTACACTTCAACGCCAATGCGTTTAACAGGTGCTTCATATAACCCGCCATTGTGTCGTCACGTGCGACAAACTTTTGGACCTTTGCCGGTTTAATTAGGATTAGCCTCATAAAAGACCCTTGGAATTTCCTCAAAGCGTAAGTAAGAAGACGCATTTCAGAGCCCCCTGAAAGAGGTGCACTCGTTTTTTGCGCGAGCGAACATTATGTTGGTTCTATAACCCAGCCCTTGTGGCGGTACATGCTACAATCCCAAGATCCCAAGGTGTATTTAAGGTTTGTTCTATCCGATTCCTGGGCGTTTTACAGCACGAGGCGGAGATGCAACGACGCTGCTAAGACTTTGTCCACATAAGCTCCCTCATCCACTCCCACTAGGGACCAATGAAAGTCCGACCCAAAAGAAACGACGCCGCTAAGACCCTGTCCATGTAAAATCCCCAATTCGCCCCCGCTAGGAACCAATGGAATTTCGCCAAAGTGAAAGTTCAACCCGAACGAAGGGAATATCCGGTGTTATCGACGCCCACTTCTGTCCCACTCCGCAAGGCCGAGATGTAGGGAGAGACATTTCAAAGGCCCCGCAAGGTGCGCTTTCGATTATTGTGACCAGGACGCGCTTCACAGGAGATGGTGGGACAAATAGACCGCCTTAGACGCCGCAGGATTCGAAACTTAGCCAACCCTGGGAATTCCTGGGGCGCGTTTTAGACTTTAGGATTCGAACCTTGGCCATCCCATGCGAAGGCTTTTCGTCACATGCATGTGACAGGGAGGAACTTTTTCGAATTTTAAATCCTGCACGCTATGGCGTCACGTGATCGGATGAAAGAATAGGGATTTAGGTAAGGGAATTTAGGCTGACCCCAACCAATCAGGGCTAATCCGAGATTATGCCGCCTCTAATTACGTTACAGTCTCGTGACTGCGGGGTAGAGGGGCGTAGAGGTGCTTGGGGAGGAGGTGGAATTCATCATAACCATAGTTCGGGACCACATGACGAGTCACATGACTGATGGGGGGAGAAGGAGAAGAGGGTAGTGTAATGGAAGAGGAAGTGAAATGGGGAGGGGGTGGACTTTAACGTAACAATAGTTTTGGACCAAACCGTGTCCACATGATGACACTGGGGAGAGGGGGGGGGGAGCGTCTGGCGGCCTATCCTGTGGCTACTCTACTCCCAAGTTCCAAGACCTGTGGAAGAAAGATTTAGAGAGGACGGCTCGCCAAATCATTGATGGTAAAGTTCATATTCCAGGCAGCCTGGACGGCCGGACAATGATGCGGTTCTGCAGCGACCTCATGGACGAGGAGGGCTCAAACTTCCGGGTCCCGGGTTCGCTCGTGGCGGCCGAGGCGCCTTACCCCTTGGTTATTACCTCGGTCACGGAAGGCGAGGTGACCGGGATCCCGCACAGGGACTGCCGCGGGGCCGGACGGCGTGTCGGGGCGGCAATGGAAGGGGGTCAGCCCACTCCTGCGCGCGGCCGTCTTCAATATCTTCTTGCTAAAGCGTGTCTGCCTAATAATCTCGACGCCATCACCACTCTTCTAATCCCTAAGTACAAAATCCCAACCAGGCCGGAGGATTTTCGCCCAATTTCTATTGGAAGCGTGATCCTCCGGCATGTGAATAAGATCTTTGCCACGCGGATGGAATTATTCACAAGAACATCTGGATATATTCGGCTGAGGGACTGCGGCCCGCAAGATGGCGAGTGTGAAAACACCGTTCGGAGTTCCGCTCTCTAAGACGTAAATGTGCTTAGGCGCAAGCTGCATATTGCGATTTTCATTGTGTGGAAGGCGTTCAACACCTTTAACCAAAGAACCGTTTTAGCGTCTGCGAGCCTTAGGCGTAATAGCAGAGAACCTGGAAGGGAAATACTCCGCTGCGCGGACTACTATCTGATGGCAAGGGGAGACTAGGGTGGTGGTGGTGCGGAGTAGGGCGAGACAGGGTGACCCATTAAGCGCGATCGTATTTAACTTGGTTATGGACCGAACTTTCTCCGCTCCGTCCGACGAAGTTGGCTGCGATCTGTGTAGGACGCGGGTTGATGTCCTCGGCTTTGCACGACCGTTGGTTTTCAAAGGTCTCCGGCCTCGTTTGAGGAAGTAGTGGCCTGGATCAATCAACAGCTAAGAGCAAGTCGCTCTCCCTAGTTCAAGACGAAAATGGTATGCGGGTTAAGGTGATGACGAATAGGACCTTATTCACACTCTCTGGACAGCAATTGGAGACACACCTCTCTTATGCTGGAAATATCTAGGGTTGGCCTTCAGCGAGGTAGGAAGTGAGGACGTGGAATGAAGAACGTTAGAATAATTTTAACGCATCTCAAAGGCTCAACTTAAACAGCAGCAGAGGTTGCAAGTGTTAAGAGCATTCCTCTTGCCTAGGGTGCACTACACCCTGGTGTTAACTGGAGTGAATAAACGAATTCTGGTTTCATTGGATCAGTAACTGAGAGCTACAGTTCGCCGATGACTTTACCTATCGCATGACGAGCCAGAAGGTTACTGCTATGCTCCCCAAAGGGAAGGAGAGCTTTGTATTCCGTACCTCGAGATAATGATCCCTACTCAGAAAGTTAAGCACCTGGACCGCCTACAAGCGAGTGCTTATAGGTCGCCCGCAATCCGGCCGGAGCTCATTTATTTCTGCAAAATCCTCGACCATAGGGAGAACGTGCCGGATAAGCCGGAGGTGGTGAGAAAATACATGAGTAAGAAACTACACACATATATAAATGGAAGGGAACATCAAGAGATTTATCGGAGCGAGCTCTCCATCAACTGTGTGGTATCCCAAGCTCAAGGCATCCCCGGTCTTAATTACGTTCTCAATCTCCATGTACGAATTAATGCCCTACCAACGCGAATGAGAACCAGGAGGGATAGATGGAACCGTGGTACTGAAATCTCATGCCGTTCGGGCTTGAAGATCTCCGAATCCGCCGGCCATGTGATCCAGGGTTGGTATAGCACTCATGGTCTTTGACTGCGAAGGCTCGATGGCATATGCAAAGTTCTCGCGCAAGGCCTGATAGAGAAGCTATACGAAGTCGAGAGGGAGACGAACGAATGCCCTAGAAAAACGGATGTAATTTTTTCAGAGTCGGAATGTAACCGTGATTGACATACAAATCCAGTCTGCTAATGGGCCTAGATCGTCTCCATAGAATTAACCCACTAGCGCTGGCTAGAAAACGGCCTTGCAAAAATTGTTCTAATTCAATCCCTGGTGAGATAAATGCTTAATGAAATAATGTACTAAAGAATTTCAATGAAATTCACTTTATTTTTGAAGAAAAATTGCCGTCCTCAAATGAGGACTTTAGACAGATACGTGGTAGAACGTTAAGTTTAGCTTTTTCCTATCTAGACCATCGTTTTACATAATGCATTGGTCCAACGTAATCATAGTGTATTAGGATAGAGCAGACATTGTTGTCTTTCCACTTTACACACAATATGGTATTATTCTCATCAAAAAGGTAATCGTAGGTTCCTCTGTTCTTTTTTCATTTCCTTTGAAGGCATAATAAGGCAATTATGAACTCGATTGTCTCTTACAGTTCCCATTACTCTGACTGCTTTCTTTTTGAAGTACACCAGTAATGCTTAAGTGGTGAAATAATTATCTTAGAAAACCGCGTGATTTGAGGGATTTGGTATGTGGTTCAATAAATTGATCACGACAATAACACCTAAAGGTAAAGATTTGGAATGTTCCGGTTGTTTATGATTTTTTCCACAGTAAACATCAAAGACAACAGTACCCAGAAGAACTGCTCGACATCCAGTTTTTGTACCCAAACCTTACACCTTTTCCTTATATAAATTGTTTTGCTAAATTGTGCCCGAAATACTTCACCATGTACTCATTCTGATAAGTCTTTGTGGAAAAAACCCCATTGGCAAAAACTTTTATAAGCATATTCATAAGTGGCCTAGTTTTGAACACTCGGTATTGAGATTTACCTATTTCGCTATTATTAGCCTTCTGCAACAGCCCTTTGTTTTCTAAATATCGATTTCGTGAGATACTATCGTAAATAAGTGAAACTTTTCTGGTCTTCATCGAGAGACTAGTACATTCGCTCTTGCGGTAAACAATTATAACCTGTCAGCAATAAAACGGCAAAAAATGTTCACATTTCATCCATACTAATTTTTAAGGCATGATGGATTTTCTGTTGTGCATATAAAATAGATTAGTCACACACATATTGTACAATTTCACTAAGAAACTTTTTAAATATATCTCTCGGAGACAAATCTTTCATTTCATTTATAACAGTATGAAATTCATTAGTTAACATACTATCATTTGTTCCAAATTTGTCACTTACTATAAATAACAAATACCATAAAACTTACAATTATTAGTAGAAATATGCCTTCAAAAAAGTGGGAATGCTCGCATCAATACCAATTAAAATAAAGAGACTTCTAATAAAAGATTACAGCATTAACAATGACAATACTTTCTTTAATCTCGTTGCCACGTTGCCTCACCTGCCCCATCTTAGATACTTCTTCCTCATTTACCAGCCCCGTTACCCAAATCTCCTATCCTATCTTATCCCGCAGCACTTCTACCTCCAAAAACGTAATATATCTTCTTACCTGCACACAATGCCCTGCGTTCTACGTAGGCCTCACAACCACACCCCTTAACATCCACATGAACGGCCATAAGAATAGCGTCTCTCTTAGGCACCCCCTTCCGGTGGCCGACCATGCGTTAACCCACTCCCTTCCCTTCAATAGCTGCTTCACAGTAAAAACTACTCGTGCTCTTCCAAGTAGTTTCCCCGCGCCACAAATCCGTCAATGGGAACTAGCCCATATTGACATCCTCCGCTCCCTCTCCTTACCAGGTTTAAACCTTCGCTAACACTCCCACTCCAATCACCCCCTTTTTTCCTTTCCCCTTACCCCTCTTTCCCCTTCCCCTTCTTTTCCCAAACCCCTACCTCCAGTGTTACGCTTATTTTAGTCTTCGTTTTTCTCTCGCTGAAGAAGGGCCTGTGTTGCCCGAAAGCTCCAAATTACAAGCCTTCCTCTATCGCTGTGGACGTCCACCACCGTATGGTAAGTGTTCACTGGCTCCTTCCTATCCCTCTCAACCTCTCGTTGCATTTATTTTATCATATTATTTCTTTTTCCGTATCGTTATATTATATATATATATATATATATATATATATATATATATATATATTAGTGATCGGTGCTTGCATACTGCTAGCATTGGGAGCAACTGGAGTCGAATCGAGGATACCTACATAAGATATCTCATATTATTCGAAGGCCTACTCATGACATCTACAAACCCTGAAAATTTCAGCGCAGAATTCCTCTTAGTATTGTCTGCGCGCAAAATATGTTTTCCCTTTGCTCTTAAATGTCACGGTCTGAGAATGACGTCATGACACTAACAAAAGCTACTTTTCAGTTCGTGGCACTAAGCTCTCGTTCAGTTTTATTAAAACGTAAAATAAATCCCCGAAGAAAAGCATTGTCTCGTAGTCATGACAGCAATATTTGGCCATTGTTATAAATTGTATAAAATCCCGTTTTTATGCAGTAAAAATCGAATAATTGGACTAATTCGGAACGCATTCGTATTCTACTTTCACGAAAAATAATCTTCTTTTTTTTCCCGTCTTGTAACTTAGATCCTGAGTTTGTACCTTAATTAAAAGTAATTTAAAAATTCAATTATGAAAAGGCTTTACGGATTTAAATGGTTTTCTAATGGGACTTGAAAATGAACGTTTTGGGGTGTAAAGACCCCGTTGTAAGGGGAAATTTTAGAAATTTCGATTTTTCCTGATGGTTTTGGACTACACCAAGGTCCCCTCCAAATTTCAGCTCTGTGGAATGTATAGAAGTACCTTAGGTTTTATATCATATATAATATATCCTCCGTAAGAAGCAGATATTATATATATATATATCATTCTATATAGACGTTCCTTACAGAGGATGATATAACATACTAGTAGTTGGTGCTTGCAAGCATTTCAACTCACCTTGAAAAAATATTCATTTTTCAGAGAGACATTTCATCATTACAAATATTCTTTTAATTTTAAAGATTTCACCTCCGCAGCGATTTTCGTTTTTCCCACATGAAAAATAATAGTTTAAAACAATCCCCAAATGTTGCAATTTTAAAAATTTTACACTTTCTCCATTATGGAGTACTAATGCTACACATTTTAGTCAAATTTTTAAGTTGTAGCAATTCTAAAATTAAAATAATATTTTTCTAATTGTTTAAATTTAAATAATTTTTGACGGCCGCCACAATTCATGTATGGTAAAATTGAAATGTTTCTTTCTGGAAATTTACTATTCTCTAAATAATTTGAAAGTTTCAGCTTCCTAGCTCATCTCGTAGTACCTAAACAGTTATCCAATTGTTTAAATTTTAAGAATTTTTAACTGCCAAAAAAAAAATTTCAAAATTTGTATAATCCCTATTTCGTTATTTTAGGAATTCTACTTACAAAAAAAATTTCAACTCCGTAGCACATTCGAAAATACAAAAACCATGAAAATTTGTTTAAACAATTGCGAATTTTTAGAGGCCGCATTGTTACACTTTTTCAAGATTTTCGTTTTTCTAGTCGGTTTTGCACAAAATCCTACCTAAGAAAAAAATTTCGAATCTCCAGCTTATCTGGAAGTGCCTAAACATTAGTATCCTCCTGTTATATGTTATATGTTATATATCATTATATATCGACGACTCTTACTGAGAAGGAGGATATAACATACTAGTAGTTGGTGCTTGCATACTGCAGGCATTTTATATCACCTTGAAGAAACATTCATTTTTCAGACAGACATTTCATCATTACAAATATTCTTTTAATTCTAAAAATTTCACCTCCGCAGCTATTTCCGTTTTTCCCACATGTAAAAATAATAGATTAAAAAAATCCCCAAATGTTGCAATTTTAAAAATTTTACACTTTCTTCATTATAAGGTACTAATGCTACACATTTTAGCCAAATTTTAAAGTTGTAGCACTTCTAGAAGTAAAATAATATTTTTCTAATTGTTTAAACTTAAATAATTTTTAACGGCCAACTCATTTAATATATGGTAAAAGTGAAATGTTTATTTACGCAAATACACTACTCTGTAAATAATTTGAAAATTTCAGCTTCCTAGGTTATCCCGTAGTACAAAAACAGTTATCTATTTGTTTAAACTTTAAGAATTTTAACTGCCAAACAAATTAAAATATCAAAATTTGTATAATCCTTATTTCGTTTTTTTAAGAATTATACTTTTAAAAAAAATTTCAACTCCGTGGCACATACGGAAATATATAAACCTTGAAAATTTGTTTAAACAATTGCGAATTTATAGCGGCCGCATTGTTGCACTTTTTCATGATTTTCGCTTTTTCTTGTCGGTTGTGCACAAAATTCTACCTATGAAAAAAATTTCGAATCTCCAGCTTATCTGGAAGTGCCTAAACATTAGTATCCTCCTGTTATATGTTATCATTATATATCGACGTTTCTTACAGAGGAGGATATATATAACATATAGGAGGATACTAATGTTCAGCCCAAACTACAAGAGCTAGAGTTCTGAAAGTTTTGGTTTTTGTAGATATGATAGAGAAACCTTCAGATAAAATGAGACTTCTTACCTAAGTGACATGGGTTCGACTCCAGAAATTTCGAAAGTTGTGTTTTTTCCCATAAGAAAAGCATTGCGCCATTTTTGTAAATTAATTTTGGGCACTTGCCGGGAAGCTAGAAAAATGAAACTTTCAGTGTTGCTAGATGGCCGCTATATCTATTTGGAATTCTTGTCACTTTTGCTTGCAGTGTCTTGGGTTCGACTCCAGAGACCCCGGAATATCTCCAATAAGTTAGCATGGGAAAACGCAATCCAGTGTGTAGACCAATCTAATAAGTTTAGGAAGCTGAAATTTTGCAAGATAATAGAACATTTCTCATAACCAACTACAAAAATGGAAAAATTTAAAATTGTTAATTTTTAGGGGTTGTTTTAACCCCATTTGAACATTAAAGATTAATAATTTTTTAGGTACTACGGGATGAGCTAGGAAGCTGCAATTTTCGAATTAATTACAGAACAGTGAATTTGCACAAATAAACATTTCAATATCTCCATATATATATTGCGGCAACCGTTAAAAATGTTTAAATTTTATACAATTAGAAAAATATTATTTTACTTCTAGAAGTGCTACAACTTTAAAATTTGGCTGAAATGTGTAGCATTAGTACCCCATAATGGAGAAAGTGTAAAATGTTTAAAATTGCAACATTTGGGTATTGTTTTAAAGTATTATTTTTACATGTGGTAAAAACGAAAATCGCTGCGGAGGTGAAATCTTTAGATTGAATAGAATATTTGTAATGATGAAGTATCTAACTGAAAAATGAATGTTATTACAAAGTGAGATCAGTAGATGGTAGCTCGTAATCACTTTGGCTCCAAGTTTAACAGTTGTATAAAACTCCTTAAGCCAAAAAAAATTGTAGGGTAAGCCCTATGCATTTCGCCCACTAAGTGGGCATCTTCAGGGGAGAACCTGCCTTGGCAGTGAACAAGGTTCAACTGCGACAAAGTTAGAGGAGAGGTTTAAAACGAAGAACGAAAAAACGAAAAACAAATGAGGGACGAAAAGAATTTTATGCGTCAAGTTCGGTCAAAATGTATAGTTTTGTTAAAATCAGTATCTGTGTTCATAACATTGTATCTGTTTTTATAGATATGAAGATTTTCTAACGAGTTAAGTGAATGATTGGCTGAAGTTAACAATGTTAAGTCCTCTATGTGTATACTATGTCCAGTTTCGAGGATATGAGTGGCTACACTTGATTTCTCAAACCGATTGTGTTAGCCCATTACAAACACAATCGGTTTGAGAAATCAAGTGTAGCCACTCATATCCTCGAAACTGGACATAGTATACACATAGAGGACTTAACATTGTTAACTTCAGCCAATCATTCACTTAACTCGTTAGAAAATCTTCATATCTATAAAAACAGATACAATGTTATGAACACAGATACTGATTTTAACAAAACTCTATACATTTTGACCGAACTTGACGCATAAAATTCTTTTCGTCCCTCATTTGTTTTTCGTTTTTTCGTTCTTCGTTTTAAACCTCTCCTCTAACTTTGTCGCAGTTGAACCTTGTTCACTGCCAAGGCAGGTTCTCCCCTGAAGATGCCCACTTAGTGGGCGAAATGCATAGGGCTTACCCTACAATTTTTTTTGGCTTAAGGAGTTTTATACAACTGTTTAACAAAGTGAGATGATATGCTTGCAGAATGCAAGGACCTTCTACAAGTATGTTATATCCTCCTCCTCTGTAAGAGTCGTCGATATATAATAGATAGGAGGATACTAATGTTTAGGCACTTGCAGATGTGCTGGAGATTCGAAATTTTTTTCATAGATAGGATTTTGTGCAAAACCGACTAAAAAAACGAAAATCATGAAAAAGTGCAACAATGCGGCCGCTAAAAATTCGCAATTGTTTAAACAAATTTTCATGGTTTGGGCATTTCCGAATGTGCTACGGAGCTGAAATTTTTTTAAAAAGTAGAATTATCAAAAAAACGAAATAGGGATTATACAAATTTTGATATTTTATTTTGTTCTGCAGTTAAAAATTCCTAAAATTTAAACAAATGGATAACTGTTTAGACATTACGAGATGAGCTAGGAAGCTGAAAATTTTCAATTATTTGCAGAGAAGTAAATTTGCACAAATGAACATTTCAATTTTACCATATATGACATGCGGCGGCCGTAAAAATTATTTAAATTTAAACAATTAGAAAATTATTATTTTACTTATAGAAGTGCTACAACTTTCAAATTTGGCTAAAATGTGTAGCATTATTACCTTATAATGAAAAAAGGGTAAAATATTTAAAATTGCAACATTTGGGGATTGTTTAAAACTATTATTTTTACATTTGGGAAAAACGAAAATCGCTGCGGAGGTGATATATTTAGAATTAAAAATATGTGTAATGATGAAATATGAAAAATGATTGTCTTTTTATCTCGAGATAATATGCTTGCAGAATGCAAGCACCAACTACTCGTATTTTATATCCTCCTCTGTAAAAGTCGTCGATACATAATACTAGTAGTTGGTGCTTGCATACTGCAAGCATTTAATCTCACCTTGAAAAAACATTCATTTTTCAGACAGACATTTCATCATTAGAAATATAATTTTAATTCTAATTATTTCACCTTCGCAGCGATTTTCGTTTTTCCCACATGTAAAACTAATAGTGAAAAACAAACCCCAAATGTTGTAATTTTAAATATTTTACACTTTCTTCATTATGGAGTACTAATGCTACACATTTTAGTCAAATTTTTAAGTTGTAGCAATTCTAGAAGTAAAATAATATTTTTCTAATTGTTTAAATTTAAATAATTTTTAACTGCCGCCGCAAGTCATATATGGCAAAATTGAAATAATTAGTTGTGCAAATTCACTACTCTGTAAATAATTTGAAAATTTCAGCTTCCTAGCTCATCTTGTAGTACCTAAACAGTTATCTATTTGTTTAAAATTTAAGAATTTTTAACTGCCAAACAAAATAAAATATCAAAATTTGTATAATCCCTATTTCGTTTTTTTAAGAATTCTACTTATAAAAAAAAAATTCAGCTCCGTATCACATGCGGAAATACATAAACCTTGAAAATTTGTTTAAACAATTGCGAATTTATAGCGGCCGCATTGTTGCACTTTTTCATGATTTTCGTTTTTTCTAGTCGGTTTTGCAAAAACTCCTACCTTAGAAAACAATTTCGAATCTCCAGCACATCTGGAAGTGCCTAAACATTAGTATCCTACTATATGTTATATGTTATCTCCTCCTCTGAAAGAGTCGTCGATATCATTATACTAGCAGAAGGTGCTTGCATACTGCAAGCAATTCATCTCACCTTGAAAAAACAATAATTATTCAGACCGACGTTTCATCATTACAAATATTCTTTTAAATCTAAAGATTTCACCTCCTCAGCGATTTCCGTTTTTCCCACATGTAAAAATAATATTTTAAAACAATCCCCAAATGTTGCAATTTTTAATATTTTACACTTTCTTCATTATAAGGTACTAATGCTACACATTTTAGCCAAATTTTAAAGTTGTAGCACATCTGTAAGTAAAATAATAATTTTCTAATTGTTTAAAATTTAAATAATTTTTAACGGCCGCCGCATGTCATATATGGTAAAATTGAAATGTTTATTTATGTAAATTTAATACTCTGTAAATAATTTGAAAATTGCAGCTTCCTAGCTCATCTCGTAGTACCTAAACAGTTATCTATTTTTTTAAACTTTAAGAATTTTTAACTGCCAAACAAATTAAAATATCAAAATTTGTATAATCCCTATTTCGTTATTGTAGGAATTCTACCAATAAAAAAATTTCAACTCCGTAGCACATGCGGAAATACATAAACCATGAAAATTTGTTTAAATAATTGCGAATTTTTAGCGGCCGCATTGTTACACTTTTTAAGATTTTCGTTTTTTCTAGTCGGTTTTCTATAAAATCCTACCTATGAAAAAAATTTCGAATTATTTACAGTATAGTAAATTTACACAAATAAACATTTCAATTTTACCATATATGTATTGCGGCGGCCGTTAAAAATTATTTAAATTTAAACAATTAGAAAAATATTATTTTATTTCTAGAAGTGCTACAACTTTAAAATTTGGCTAAAATGTGTAGCATTAGAACCTTATAATGAAGAAAGTGTAAAATTTTTAAAATTGCGACATTTGGAGATTGTTTTAAACTATTATTCTTACATGTGGGAAAAACGAAAATCGCTGCAGAAATGAAATCTTTAGAATTAAAAGACTATTTGTAATGTTGAAATTTCTGTCTGAAAAATTAATGTTCTTCTAATGTGAGATGAAATGCTTGCAGTATGCAAGCACCAACTACTAGTAACATATAACATATAACAGGAGGATACTAATGTTTAGGCACTTCCAGATGAGCTGGAGATTCGAAATTTTTTTCTTAGGTAGGATTTTGTGCAAAACCTACTAGAAAAAACGAAAATCTTAAAAATGTGTAACAATGCGGCCGCTAAAAATTCGCAATTGTTTAAACAAATTTTCATGGTTTATGTATTTCCGCATGTGCTACGGAGTTGAAATTTTTTTATAAGTAGAATTCTTATTAACCACCAAGTTTGGTAAATGTAAGTATAACATATTTTTACCGATTGGATTGGGGAAATGAACACATTTACCTAGAGATACTGGTAAATGTGGATAAACGTCGCAACACAGGCCACAACTTGGCGGCGTCACGAACATCTGTTGCAGTTTAGAAGTACGGTAAATGTGCGTTGTTCGGTAAATGTGTAAATTTCGTGATAAATGTGCACAACTAAACTAAATTTGAACATGAAGGCAAATTTTACTCGGCCCCACCGGGTTGGGTAGGTTAGTAGAAGTGTTTTTGGTTCTTCGTCACGTTCTCTGTGTTCCCCCCTCGGGTTGGTAAGCGTTCATCTTAATATATACCAGTGGAGCCGAATCCTCGATGATTTTTACTATAAATTAATGTAATTATTAAAGTAGCATTTTTCATTCTTACTTATTTCCACATTTACCAAGGCACATCGGTAAAAATGCACATTTACCGAGAAATGTAGGGATAATACGTATTTCTGGAAACTTAAACTTACGTTTATCGAACTTGGTGATAGATGTGCACATTTACCGGTAAATGTACACATTTACCGATTACGTACCTTTACCGTAATATATATAGTATCATAAGTTCCTAGAAGATTCATCATTAAAAACTAGTTGTTGGAGGTGTGATTGATCAAAAATGTACCAGAAATATGATTATCAATAAAAAAATTGCAATAAATGTGGATTATAAATAATCTTGTTGTGTACGTCAAATTTACGTATGTTTAGTAACAACCGCCCTAAAAATAAGTATTCCAGGGTTAATAATCAATGAAATCTAATTTTTCCGTTGACAAAGGGTGGAAACCCCAACAGCTGCAATGAAGCTAGCTAATATAAAATTTAGATGGTTATGACCGCCACAACGGCGAAGCAGTGGAGACTTCACATTATTAACCCCCATATCGTTCCTATTTTTGTAGAGCACATCTTCAATTTTCTCTAACTTTGATAGCAACATTAAACATACGATCTTCAGTGTTATAGATTTTTTGCAATTAGAGCCAGATAGCACACACGTGTTTCTATTTCATTTTTACCAGTTCGTCTAAAATGACCGCGGCACAAGTTCCCATCATTTTAAAACTTATTTTTGCCTCAAAAATATTTTGCCGGTTTTTCCGTAATAGGCATTTTTTGTAGAATGTTTCATCTTCTTTCTGATTCACTTAAATACATTTTTTTCATTTCAGGTTTCTTAATTTTTCTCAGTCGTGAAAATCCGGATTAGTTATAGCCTGGGCCAGTAGGTGTCAGTGGCGGCCGGTGGCATAGGGCCGTGGAGCCATGGCCCTACCAAAATTCACAGAAAGAAAAAAGCACTATAAATAATTGTTTTTGAATAGATTGATTTCATTTTTGAGTCCTGAATAAGTTTAATTTGTCGTGATGCAGCACAATACTCCAGTCGGTAAGAGAATTTATAGGAGGAGTGGGCGGCGAGTTCGGCGGGGAGCTCCCCCTCTCCAACGGGGCCACCGCCTATCTGGCTCGGTCACAAGACGTGGAAGGCATGCGCACTGCATGCTTTTCTCCCATCTCCTACCCTCTCCCGCGCTTGAGAATATCTACCATGGAAGATGGAGAATAGGAAGCGCAGCTTCGATATTTTTCCGAATTCCTATAGGTGTCTCCGGTAGTCGCGCCTGCAGCGATCCTATCGGTCAACCGCCTCGATGAAAATACCCCCTCCCCACTCCTTTTCCAACCCACCCGTTTCTTGGTAACTGTTAGAAAACCCGTGCTTGAGTTGTGAGGTTTTTCGAACATAGTTTTTTGTTCGTGCGTTGTTTGCTGTTAGGTCGTGCATATTAGATACTAGTAGTTGGTGCTTGCATACTGCAAGCATTTCATATCATCTTGAAAAAACATTCATTTTTCAGACAGACATTTCATCATTACAAATATTCTTTCAATTCTAAAGATTTCACCTCCGCAGCGATTTCCGTTTTTCCCACATGTAAAAATAATAGTTTAAAACAATCCCCAAATGTTGAAATTTTAAAAATTTTACACTTTCTTCATTATAAGGTACTAATGCTACACATTTTAGCCAAATTTTAAAGTTGTATTATTTTTATAAGTAAAATAATATTTTTCTAATTGTTTAAAATTAAATAATTTTTAACGGCCGCCGCATGCCTTATATGGTAAAATTGAAATGTAAATTTATGCAAATTCATTACTTTGTATATAAATTGAAAATTTCAGCTTCCTAGCTTATCCCGTAGTACCTAAATAGGTATCCATTTGTTTAAACTTTAAGAATTTTTAACTGCCAAACAAATTAAAATATAAAAATTTGTATAATCCCTATTTGGTTTTTTTAAGTGTTCTACTTATAAAAAAATTTCAGCTCTGTAGCACATGCGAAAATACGTAAACCTTGAAAATTTGTTTAAAGAATTGCGAATTTTTAGCGGCCGCATTTTTGCACTTTTTCAAGATTTTCGTTTTCTATAGTCGGTTTTGCACAAAATCCTACCTAAGGAAAAAATTTCGAATCTCCAGCTCATCTGGAAGTCCCTAAACCTTAGTATCCTCCTATATGTTATATCCTCCTCTGTAAGAGTCGTCGATATATAATGATGGCACAGAAAACTTATTATGCAGGATATTGGTTTAACAACTTGAATGGCTGCAGGATAGATAGGAAGATATCACTTCTCGGATTTCCGAAGGGTATATCCAGGCGAGTTTCAAAAATGTGTCGTATATTACATGGAATACTGGAAGTAAATTGAGAATGATGTGTTTATTATTAGTTTTGGTGCCTATTCTGCTTTATATTTTAGAGTGAGGAATGGGCAAAATTTGGTCTGAGGGAAGATTTGCTCACGCGAGATATCAACTGCTTGAAAAAATACAAGATCTGCAGTGATTATTTTACTAATGATTTCTGCAGCAGGTTTCCTCGGCTTCTTCTAAAAACGAATGTCGTTCCTAGTGTTTTTGAAGGCAGGAAAACAAAATTGAGTATTATATATCATCTATTATATATTGACGCTTCTTATTTATTAAATATTGACGCTTCTTACTTATGATATAAGATACAATCTATTATATATAGACAGGGGTGTAGTCGAGCCAGGGCGTCGCCCCGGTACTTTTTTAAGCAACCAGGGCGCGTCCTGACTCTTTGCAGTGGTGACCGTATACATGTAACGATACAACTTGCGTCCCCGCTAGCATCAAGAATATGGGGAAATGCGAGCATAGTATACTTACATAAACCGAACAACCGAAAATATGGGTCGGCCCTTAATCTTTCATTTTCCTTTCACCATTCCTGTACGTCAGTGGCGTACCGGAAAATGTGTAGGCCCCCGCCAAAACAAATTTGAAGTCTCATCAGAAAAAAATTAAAGTCCTCACAAGGCAAAATTGACCTCCTTTAGGCCATGGATCCCCCTCCCTTCACCCCACGCCGCGCGGGGTTGTCCGGTACGCCACTGCTGTCTGCCAATGTCGAGTTTACAGCCTCACTCGTGACTCCATACGGGGCCGCCCTGACCCAAGCACCAAAGTGTGCATCCTACCCGGGCTGCAACCCATGAGGCGTCAACTCACACAGGGCGGCGGCAAGAAATATGAAACAGGTCCTTTCCGTCGCGTTCTATTACGATTACAGGCTAAAGATTCCAAGGGGACCAAAATGAGAGTATTTGGGAGAAAAGCACGGAATGACAGAAATGCAGTGTGTAAAGCGGGGAAAACCCAAGTCGAGGTCGGAGATTTTAAAGTCGGTTCTAAAAACAGCAAGTGAATTGTGAGTACAGGGAAAACCCTCCTTTCCTTTATGCTACTCACTGTCAGACAAAACATATACCAGTTCCGGTTCCTAATATAGTTTTGGTTCAACTTTGCTTTTACTCAAGACAAAACTATTGTTTTTCGGTTGTTCCCGTTCGATTCCATCTTAATATGTATTAAATATTTAAATATTACAAAATCCCAGTATATTATCAATTAAATAAAATGCACATCACTTTCCGAAAAACCGGATACTGAGAGTGATGGGCTGAAGTCCAAGGGTGGTCTAAGGAGCAAGGTCTCATTTAAAAAAAGATCCGAGAGTAATGGAGGGAGGGAAAAACACGAAAGGGACGTGACATCGGGAGACGGGTGTGGAACAAATTACTCACAACATATTGTCGCAAGGCAGAAACGTCTTCTGTAAAAATGGCCACATAAAGACACAAAGTATATGCCACCATCTGGTTTTCTACTGTTCCACGCAAGATTTTTCTCTACCACTCCGCCAGTCTGTTGCAACGACTTCGTTTGAGTGGTGGCAAACTCCGTGCGTTTCAGCAATTCCTTGATGTGAAGCGGTAGCTGTAGAACTGGGAATTGTAGGTGTATACTTGTGTGTCAACCCTGTCTTGTTTTGCTGAATGCATACGCATCACCTGTAAGAAATCGTGGCAATTCTTTGCTGCCATTGGCACTTAGTTCTGCAGACAGCCATGCCACTAACCTTGTTTATACTAATAGAACCCTCGGAAGTGACACTGTCTGTGTAAGAAGAGATCTTGTTGCACGGGAGAGCGTAAGTAAATGTCTGTAGCCCTTTTTCTGACTACGAAGATTTGATTCGGTTACAAATACAGAATGAGTTCGATGTATGAATAACTCTCCATTCCTGTTACAGTGTTACTGAAATAATAATAAGGCATATTGCATCAGAATTTTAAAAGAAGCTTACATCGAAATTAATTGCCGAAGAAAGGAAAATTTTCAGTCATAATTGATGATTCAACAACACTAGGCAATATGTTGGTTCTAATTGTGTACATAAAAGTTGTCCTTGATGGGAGTGAAGAGTTGATATTTCTTGATTTAATTTCTTTGAACAACCAATGCGGAGATTCAATTACAAACGAACTCTTGAAATGTCTTGACTCGTATGGTATGACTGAAGCATATTTACAGAAGAACCTTGTCAGCTTTGCATCCGATGGCGCAAGTGTAATGCTGGGCAAAAAATCAGGTGTGGGTAAGCAACTACAAGATAAACTGAAACAATCAGGGATAATAATCTGGCGTTGTTTGAACCATCGGTTAGATTTACATGATAGCATTGAGAACAAGAAAGCTAATAATCATTTTAAAAGTTTCATTGATACAATATATGCCTTTTCCAATCAATCTCCAAAAAAATCGAACGAATTGAAGACAATAGCTTCCTGCGTAAGTCTCCAGTTGACAAAAATTGGGCTAGTCTTGGATGTTCAGTGGATTTTAAGCAGCTTTCGAACTGTTAAATCAGTTTGGACTGGATATCCCGCATTATTTCGTCATTTTAAAGCTGCTGCTAATGATACCGGAAGAACAATTAACGAACGAAAGAGGCTCACGGGTCTGTTCCAGCGAATGGAGTCTGTTGAATTCCTGAAGGACCTACGCCTAATGTATGGTGTTCTGGAGGAATTGGCAAATCTATCGTTGCAACTGCAAGAGACGTTCTGCACAATAAACAGAGCTGATAAACTGATACGGCGAACGATTCGGATTATTGCAACTTTAAAGTACAAACCTTGGGGAAGGAAAAAGAAAGTACAGTTGAGTCTGAGAATACAAGTTACCAAGGAATCGGCTTAACACAAAACAAACGAATCGTCACTATACATCGATTGCAGTTTATAACAAGCATTGTAGTTAACCTGGAATCGCGTTGCTCTGCTACGACTGCATCGTATTGAAAGTCAGGAGATCATGGCATTGAAGTAGAAAAATACAAAGAGATGATAAAAGATTTTGAGGTTCTGAATCCAGAAACATGGCCGCAAAATATAGCTTATGAAACGTAAAAGGACGTTCGATACGGGTAGGAAAGAATTAAAAGTATTTGCTTTCGCTTCCGCCTCGAGAACAGCCGTTCAATATTGAACTGTTTTCGGAATTTTTTCGATAGAGTCGGGCGAAATACTCAACAACATCTCGCCCCACTTGCAAATGCAATGAAAACGATACCATGTAGTTCCAGCGAATGCGAAAGAGGGTTTAGTGCGATGAACCTCATCATATCCAAACTTCGATCGAAACTTTTGCTGACAAACGTATCATCGCTTTTGTTCATTAAAATAAATGAACCTCCATTTGTATCGTGGAATGCATACGTAAAATCATGGTTGGTGCACCATCGTTCTGCTGAAGACAAGAAGTCGCGACACGTAAAATATTATGACAATTCTGATATAGAAAAAAAGAACATTGGAAATTAATTTAAGAATTTTCAATACAATCATTTAAGATAATCTATCATTTTTACTTTCTCCATATACGAAGCACAAGAGAAAGTATTGTTTTCATGAAAAAAATCGAATTCGAGATTTCAACGAAAATACATGTTTTAAGGTCCCCTAAACACGTTTTGACTATTTTCTCGATGATGTCTATGTGTCTGTCTGTGATAGATTTTTGTGGGCGCTCTAACTAAAAAACGATTAATCGGGTCAACGCAAAATTTTATATTTAACAATTTTATAAAAGTTAGATCATCTAATTAGTTGTTGGTAAAAATCGGTAGACCGAAAGTGGGTGTTTACTCGTGTCACATATCCGTTATTTTGAAATATTTGCTTTAATATATGATAAATGCAAAAATGTACTGGTATAAAAGTTGTAGGAAATTTTATTTTATACAAGCTTTGCTTGATACATTTTTCCATATTAATTACTGTTTGAGAAATATTTTATATTTTTAGCTGCCACCACCACGCCATCTACCGAAGACTATTGTTAACAATTGACGCTTAGTTACGTCTTAGTAACGCTCCTTTTTTTTCTTAATTGTCAACCGGAAGTAAATATTGACAACGATCCCAGAGCTAACAACATTTAATTTGCCATATAAATATGGAGCAAGTCATGTGTTGCCCACATCAGTTTATTTTATTATTCAATGGTGTATATTTTCATTGTAATAATTTTCTGAACCTGCGTCACGCTCAAAAGTGTTTTTATTGGCTGACTAGCAAGCCTATCAGAGCCTATCAGAGTTCGTTAAACATTAGTGGTTATTTTCTGTTAAAGTAAGCGAACCTTCGCTCAAGTTAAAGAACTAGATTCAAGGAAAGATGTGCTTTTTTTAATTAAAAGAGCAACTAAGTTAAGAAGATATGTGAACGTAAGCTCAGTGTACTTATATTTCCTTGTTAAAAAAATGAGATTTTTTTAAAATCAACGTAAGTAAAACGAAATAAAAATTTTCTTGCAATCTTTGATATTTAATATTGTTTATAGATAATTACTTATATAATAGATTGTTATAAATTAGTTATTCAAGGTTATGTGATTATAAAGTAGTAATATATAACAATGCCTTAGTTTCTTGTGTCATTTTGACGGGACATAAACTAGTACACATCAAAAATTTAAGCGCCCTGATACTTTTCTTTTTAGGACTATACCCCTGTATATAGACGCTTATAGTATCGATATGATAGGAGGATACTAATATTTAGGCACTTCTAGATGAGCTACAGACATGACATTTTTTATGTTGGTAGGACTATGTGCAAAACCGACTAGAAAAGTCGAAAATCTCAAAATAGTTTAACAATACGGCCGCTAAAAAGTTAATTTTTTAAACAAAATTGTAATGTTTCTGTATTTATGAATGTGCTACGAAGTTGAGATTTTTCGTAAAGCTAGAATTTGTGAAGTAACCGAATAAAGATTATATAAATTCTCTTATGTCAAATGATTTGGCTGTTAAAATTCTTATAATTTAAACAAATACCTAAATGTTGAGGAACTTAGAGACAAGCCAGGGAGCTGAAACTTTTCACTTATTTAGAGGTTAGTGCAAATGCACAAATACACATTTGAGAATCTCCATGAGGTTTTTATTGCGGCCAATAAATTTTTTTTTCAAATTTAAACCATTAGATAAATATTTCACTTCCAGATGTGCTACAACTGCAAAATTTGGCATAAGTGTGTGTCATTAGTACGCCACAAAGGAAAAATTACATTATCTTCAGATTGCAAAATTTTAGGGATTGCTTTCATTAAAATATTCTTCCGCCGAAAATCGGTGCAGATATGAAAATTTTAATTTAAATAATATTTCCAATAATAAAATTTCTGAAAAATTTATACCTGTGTATTTAATCATATATGTTGTGTGTACCTCTATGGTTCTAATTTCTCAGTTCTTAACTTATGCATCTATAACTTACGTTCTATTTTTTGTAGATGGGCTTAGGATATCAGAGGCTGAGTTAAACCCCTACAAGGATGATGTATCTGGTTCTTTATTGTAGCATTGATACTTATAAAGTTACAAATATAAAATATATTAGTACATAAACAAAATTTTTGTAAATTGGTACCTGATTATTAGCAACAACACTCCTAAGCTAATTAAATATGTTATTTACAATTATTTATATGTATTTAAATGTTTTAATTATAATAAATAAAAAAATCATACTTCTAGTTGTTTTGTTTGAATTGGTTAAATCCTAGACCTCTATATTAAATACGTAAACAACTAATTAACTCAAATTTACCGTCAAAGCCTGTTCTGCAGCTTGGGTTTAAATTAGGCGCGCTTTTGTTCCGATTGGCCGTTCGATCGCACTGCCACAAATGTATTACCATTGGCATTATGGGAGCTGCGCTTCCTATTCTCCTTCTTCCTTGTATCTACCGCTGGGGCCAATTTCAGTTTGGCACGGCTCGGCCGGCCTTCAAGCTAGCAGTTCGATGTAGTATTGGTGAGCGTGATTGCTTCAATTCTCCGCAATGAATACGACGTGCTTTATTAAAGCAGCCGTTTTCGTCGTTGTCTTACGATGATGAACTCGAAATAAAACGAATGGGAAGACCCCTCCCTAATTAGAATCTAGTTAAAAAGCAACACCGTGCCAACAAACAGGAAAGGTGTCGTAAATTTTATGCCTTATTCGAAGAACGATTGTCTGTGCGGGTGTGATGAAAAAAATGCTTTTTTTGTTTTCCTTGTGTTCTTTTCCAAGGAGATGTCAGCTGGTCGAGGAACAAGATTTCGGACTTGGTACATATTTTGGAACGAATGAGGGCTCACGAAAAATCTAAACAACATATGAACAATGTTTTGAGTTTATCGTTGCTGGGTAAAACAAATATTCAAAGTCAGTTTAACTCACAGTATCGGCTAGCTATATCTAAACATGACGAACAAGTAATTAAAAATAGTTTTTCGTGATGCAGTTTAGTTTTGAGTTAGACAAAGACTTAAAAGTTCAACTTAGTCAATCAGCTGTGTTTAAAGGTACGTCTACATGAGTTGCTAGAATGCATGTTAGAAGTATACCACGAAGAATTTTTGGTGATGTATTGTGTGAAACATTTCAATAAACAATGAAGCTTTTTAAAGTGTTGATCACGATACCAATGTCGACATCAGGAGCATAACTGTGTTTTTTAATGATGAAGAGAATAAAGACTTTTCTTAGGAATACTAAGAGAGAAGAAAGAAACTTATGTAAATAACATAGCTTCAACAGAAAAGTTATTGGTTTATTTTCTAATAAGAAAGATCGCCGAATGAACTTTATTGACCGCTCATTGTAGCTGCAAGACACTTTTTCCATCTACTCACTACAGTACATTTTTTGGTAAGTAAAAAATTAAATACTCTCTTGTATTATCATCATCATAGGTAGTCTGTCCGTAGACAGGTCCGTGATTATTCATGGTTAAACCTGGTTCTCCATATACTCCTATTGTATTATATATTTATATATATATTATATATTTATATATTGTATTATATATTTAGTTTTTTTTAACATACGAGTATGTTGGTCCTACCAGTTGAAACAACCACCGGCCGCCTCAAAAAGGCAAAACTCGACGCCTTTTCGTTAATGAGGGATTTAAAATCAATGTAGAGATCTACAGCGTTTTGGAAATAATTTAATATCGGTACCATTCCTAGTTTATATTTTTTTAGAAAATCATCATTTAAGATCAACATTTATGAAGTTGACAAATCCTTGACGAGGGAAATTTACTTTAATTTTTGGAGCATATATTATATACAAGTGGACATTGTTTAGTTAAAGTGATAATCAAAGATGGAAGATAACTTAAAATTACTAGGTATTTTGATTTCTTTATGAATTTTCCTGTATGAATATCTATATATTAAGGCAAATCACATAACACAATTCAAATATTTAAAATCTTAACAATACTGTTTTATCCATGCAATGCATTCACAACACCTAAGCGTCAAATTTTGTATACTTTCACCGTGATTAAATATCATCAAGTTCAACTTATAGCTATTATTGTTGATAACACTCAGAAAAATAATATGTGAAATTAATACAAACAATGGCATAACTGTTGCTGTGCTATGTGGACAATGCCAAGTTTTGTTAGAAACTCACTTGGAACGGTAAATAAGCCTATAATACTTGTCAATATGATAGAGAAATTTTTGTTGGGTAACCTTATTGATGTTTTCAATGAGGTTGATTCTGCTACAAAAAAATTTCAAATTTAATTTTTTTTTATCACTAACATTATTTGGAAAGTAATTGAACAAGGATAATTACAAAACATGGATAGGGCAAAATTGTTAAATGAAAAAATTCACAAATAAAGTGCAGACTGTGCGAGTGTTCACTTTTCGATCATCCGTGATAACGATACATTAAAAAAAATTCTTTTCAACAAATGATATTTTGATATAAAATATAACCTTCATAAACCAAGACTGGAGTTAATATGATTTACTAGGGAATACACTATCTGATAGTTTCATTTTGCAAAGAAAAATATAAACATACTTACATACATACTTACTTCAAAATGTGACCAAAGCATTGGTAATTCCACTAGAACTAATTGTAAGTATTTCTAAAGAAACCATCAGACAGGAGGGAGATCAAGGCTTGCAATACACTACACATAAATGCTGACTCTCTTTTTGTGGTTAATGATTGAAGTAGAAATATGCAATCCTTGATTTCCTCCTTCCTAATTTGATCTCCTAGAGAACATGCTTATCAATAAAAATATGCACCTCAACTCTACCTAACACTTCCTCAAAAGCCTTGATATCAAATTCTGTCCAATCTTATTTAGGAAATCTTGGAAACCTATGTCCACCTATTTTGGCTAATAGTTCTTTCATGTAGGTTAGCTCATCTTTTAGGACAACTAAATATTATCATACTTAAAAAATTACAATTACTCATGAATGATGTTGATAGAAAGATACAATACAATACAATACTTTATTTGTCCAAAAGACACTACATAGTATATAATGCATAGGACACATCAAAAAATAATAATAATAATAATAATAAGTTACATAAATTCATCAATTCTATAATAACATTTTGTTATAAGGAAGTCAAGAACAGTTTTTTTAAATACAGGCAGACTCCTGATTATCTTAATTTCAGCTGGTAATCTATTATATAGTTTTATACACATTGCTTTAGGACCTTTGCTGCAAACTTTCAGTTTGTTGTGATAAACATGTAGGTCACTACCTCTCCGAGTATCATAATTGTGAAATGAACAGTTTTTATTGAATTCAGCCATATTTTGCTTAACATATAATACTACATGGTAAATATACATACAAGTTACGGTCAACAGACCTACTTTTTTAAAGATGGGTCTACAAGAAGCTCTAAAAGGAGCATTACTCATTAAGCATATTATCCTTTTTTGGATTTTTAAGACCTCGATAACATGTGAAGAGGACCCCCAGAGGATTATACCATATGAGACTCTTGAGTAAAAATGCCCATAGTACAGGATTTTTAAAATTTCAAGGCTTACTGTATGTTTTAGTACTGAAAATAAATAGAAAACTGAGTTTAATTTTTTGCATATGTTATCTATATGTACTTGCCATCTTAAAGTCGGGTCTATGTGTAGCCCTAGAAATTTCAATTCCTCTGTGGATTTAATGTGACTTTGATCATGACACAGGTAGAAGTCACTAGATTGCTGTAGACAAGAAGAGAAAAACATGACCTGTGTTTTTTCATTATTTAGAATCTGCTTGTTTTGCTAACACCATGCAGACATTCTATGCATTACTTCAACACTTGAGTCCGATATGAGTTTATCATTAGGTTTAGTTAAAAAAACATTAATATCATCAGCATACATGATTACTTTTTTTTGTTGATTAAGCATAAGGCTACTAGGTAAATCATTTATAAAGATTAGGAAAAGAATAGGGCCCAAGATAGATCCTTGGGGCACACCAGAGTGTGTAGGTCGAGGCTCAGATAAATATTTTCTGCCCTCCTTATGTATGGAAACCACTTGATGCCTACCAGTGAGATATGTTACCAGCCAATTATTTGCCACACCCCTAATACCAAGATATGCACATTTACTTAGCAACTTCTTATGGTCTACAGTGTCAAAACCTTTACTTAAGTCGAAAAATATTCCCAGAGTTCTGTTGCTTAAATTGAGTTCCTCTACAATAAAATTTAATGCTGAGAAAAGAGCTTTCTCTGTTGATTTCCCCTATTTTTGGAGTATCGCTTTTTATGGAATAAAAGTATGGACATGGGGAAAATGATATAAAATATTTTGAAACAGTTTAAATGTAGGCATATAGAATAATGCTAAAGATAAAATGGGGAGGCATTTTATAAAATGAGGAAGAATTAAGAAGGTTAGGACAAAAGTGATTAATTATACAGGTTATACAGATGAGGATAGCTAAATGTATTGCACATTACCTTACAAGATGATGCACGATTCAAGATGTGCTAGAAAGAAAATTGAAAGGGGAAAGAAAAAGGGCAAAGGAATCATTTCAGAATCCATTTGACATAAAGAATAAATAGACCCAATCAAGAAATAAAGAAGATTCAGGAAATCAGGAGTATGTTGAGATCAAAGCTTAACCACTAATTATAATAGACTATTCAACAGACAGAGTATTAGCTATCATGATGAATTGCCATATAAAAAGGGGACAGAAATATCTCCATCAAAAAGTTCCAGATTTTTATTGAGCATTCCCACTTATATAAACCAACTCATTGATTCTAACTAATATCCTACAAGCTAAATCCTCTGCCTCAGTAGCAGTCTAGAACCTATAGTCTCACTTTACCACCAACATTTTCCCTGCTATAGGCTTATAAGATTTCCTAAGTTCCAGTGCGGTAAATGCCTCAATTGTATATGCTACTCACAATGTTTATCAGTAGGTTTAGCTTCATTGCTTAACAGTTCTACACCGTGGATTGCAGAATTTTCATTCATGCCTCAGGTTTTATTTGTTTGCCTGCATGATGAGTAACTATTAAAATCTCTCTGACGAATTTTGACCAACAGGACTTTTCAACAGAAGAAAGAGAACTGGTTGTTTAGAGGCAAAGGATATCCTTCCACCACAGGTCATTGCCTGAGAGCATATAGTGTTTCAACCCAAAATGTGGCTACAATTCTTGGTGAAACTAACATCTAAGCTACTGCCGGTGTTGAAAAGATGTAATATTTCTAAACCATGTGTTATTGGCGGTCTTTAAGGAGATGGTTATCTGCGTCCCTATTGTTGTTTTGAGTTCAATTTAAAATATCAGTTCCTCTGACAATAGAAAAAGTTACTGAATTCCCATTTAGATTCAGAGGACATAAACACAACAAGCAAGCAGGTTAAGCAGCAGGATTGTTTATGCAAAATTTTGTAATTGTAGGTAATCGCGAAGCATGACTTTATATGGAATAAGGAATAAAAACACTTCAAAATAATTATGTACTAGGGTACATATTTGTCCGTCAAATATGAAGGGTATGCGTTAATAAAGCAATAAAGTTAAAACTGAAATATAAATTAATGAAACCAACTTTTATATGAGCTAAAAAATAAATAATAAATATAAAATTCACATAATTGAGCCTTTTCAGAGAGTAAAAATACTTTTGGGCGAATAGAAATTCTTTGACAAAGAAATACATTGCGCTATACAATTCTTATACACTCAAAATTATTTTTAATCTATGTAACAATTAATTTTGTATCTCTCTCTCTCCTTTTCTGTCTCTCTCATTCTATCTCTTTTATTAAAAAACTCAAAGCACGCATTCCTTACGCTTCATTATAAATAGCTGCTTTAGTACAGGGCATCGAACCGGAACCGAACAGAAAACCAAAACAGAAAAAACCGCTATTTTAGCTGGAGTGAAACCAAAGCCTAACCGAAAAAATATTTTTCTGAACCCAAACCGAAACCCGTTATTTATTTCGTTCCATTTTTTCGGTTCGTATAAACATTGGGGGCGAAAGAAGGATTTTCCTTGTGATATTAATATGATTATTTTTTGAAATCCTCACTTTTCAGCACCGAATAATGCAGAGACTAATGGTTTTCTAGAGAATACATCCTCCTAAGCCTTTGGAGAGATACATCTATGCGATGATATCTGTCGGTTCAATGGTGGGATTTACCATGGTCATCTCAGTGCATTGAGATAGGGTCAAGGATACGTCCTGCTGAGGTTTCCCAGAACCATAATAAATGAGCTAGTGGAAAGGAACTTATTGTTAGTGGAACTTTGAAGACAGCCGCTAATCGTTTTGGAACCCTTCCTCTGAGCCTACCCCGTGGAGTGTACCAGGTAAAAATGTTACACGTTTCTTAACTTGGATTTTGCTTAATGTTGGAGGTTATTGTCCATATAAACTTTCATCCCTTCTCCATATGCACTGAACCCTTATATTCTGGTAGTCTTTCTCTAAAACTTATCCAGAAAGGATCGCTCGTCAGTCGTACTTTTGAGGGATTCTTACTTTTGTAAAATGTTAATGTGTACATATTTGTCGAATTAAGAATATTTATGTAATTATATATTGCATGGTACTTATTTGTTATATTAGCATCCAAATTATTGTATTAAAAAATTGTATGTGGTCACCACATTACTTTCTCCAAACCTGTAATATTTCTAAAAATTCTAAATGGGTTAATGATAACAAATATTATAAGGAACTGCAAGAAAAATTCAGACACAATAAAGAGCTGAAATAAACTCAAATGGTAGCCTTCTGATAATGGATATAGCCACGAAGCTCCAAAAATTAAGACAAGATTGGAGAGGTGTACTCCATGCCGGAGTACACAGTTTTCAAATGTGTTCTTTGAGATTTCACAATGTTCTCAATATTTTTCGCTCAGCTGAGTATTTAACGAGAAGCAAGCGAGTTACAGTCACTCTCAAAAGTCGATAGACAAACTGAGCGGCGCCACTTGCGCCCTTTCCAGAAATCGCATTTCAACTCTCGCATAGCTTGAATATTCCATGACGACCGGGAATTACAAATACACTCAATCTTCATATTAGCCTAAAGTCTTGAAGTACTTTCAAACATTAGGTTTCACGCTTTTAAAGATATCACAAATCGAGGAAATTCACGTTTCAATCTTAGTCGCCATATGTAGTTAGTGTCGTTTGTATTAAATACATTTTAACTTTTCGAAGACAATGATCGGTACTACTGTGGCCGTATCCAGTTCGAATCGTATGACAGCTCGCCAGAGAGAACCACAACAGCTGCGAAGTTGCAGTTGGTATAAAAAGCTTATTAATTCGCAGCAAATCTTTAAGCATCCCCTTCAAACGATGATCGGGCTCCGGGGTTCCAATTCTGGGGCAATATTAATATTGGCTTTTAACAGAAAGTTCGTAAGTGGATAAAATATGTAACTATCAACCCTAATCAACAAGAATGTATGGTGGCGTAGTGGTAGCGAGTCGGATTTAAATTGAATCAATTCAAGTTATTCATCCGAAGTATTGGATGATTTTTCTCGCTATCTCATCCATATATATTTTCCGTCATTTTTGATAGGTTAACACCTAGTTATTACATAAACAGTAAGCAGTTCTCTGAAACCATAAAAAACACGCACATGCTTCTAGAGAGCCATAGCCCACATCCATTATTTAAACCCAAGTTTCCTTTAGGATGTGGGTTGAGTCACATTTGGTCTTTCCTCCAAACCTTAGCATTAGGAAGACGATTGGTCTTCATTCGATTTCGGTCTACGGCCAAGCGAAGGAAATCTGCGGCCTTTTCTTTTTCCCCCCTCATGCGCTTGAGTTTTCAAAACAACTACCCCTTCCTCATACTCACTCTAAGTTAAATATTTCCGAAATAAATATAAATGGACGGAATTTTCCCGATTTTACCCACAAATCTAGATAAATGAAATGAACGCCCAAAGAGCCTCCGATTGAGACACGTCACACAAACAAAAACATCGGGACTCTTGGTAGCTCCAATAGGATTTAAACCCGGGGCTACCAGGTCGTGGACCGATTCGAATGCCTCGGTCTTCTCTTACCACCTGTTGTTGTTTTAAGTTTTACACGTGATCTTGGTTTGAAAGATATTTATGGTAGCCGCAATTGTAAGCCCTTATTAATAAAAATATGGTTGTTCGTACAAGAAATTTGAACACGATTGCTTGATTATTCGCGAAGACGGAAATTTTTGAAAGCCGGTTAACTTAGGGATTTCTCCGTAAAATTAAATTGCATGGGATGTAAAATAAGCATAAAATGCACGCAAAAAAAATGACCAGGATCGTAGTACCCTGGCCTGCAGGAAAATGGAAGCATTCTTTTTTTTACTCTCAAAAAGGCGACACGCTATAAGCACAAATTAAGATTTGGTCGTAGAGGTTTCTTATTACAGGTATTTTCTTTTTATATTCATTCACTGAAAAATATCGCAACTATAAAACTGAGTATTTAATATCCGTTTATATTTATGCCGATTAATAAATTGCCACGTTGGTTTCTTCGCTTCTTTGGGTCTAAATAGGTAATATTGCGTTCTACACAAAAACCTTCGAACTACGCAGCGCAATTTTTTAACTCATTGCTTTTCCGATTTATTTAAAAAGGTAGAACAAAGGTCTTGCTACTACAATTCTTAAAATTTAGCACATCACTATTTGAATTTCCCTCGTGACAGTCGTGACCCAAGAGTCCTATACAAACAGATACGAAGTTAAATTCTCCTGCAGTCCCGAAAGTGGCGCCCCTCAGTTTGTCGATCGACTTATGAAAGTGACGGTACGTTGTAAAATACATGTAGATCTTCATGTAAAGTAGTAGTAATTTTTGTCCGATTTTAACCAAAATTAGAATCGGTCAATCAATTTTAGCAAAACTCCCCATTCCATATTTCATCCAAATACATCCAGCGGTTGCCTAGTTGAAACAAAGAAACATTTTCAACTACTTGTAGGTCTTCATGTAAAGTGGTCGTAATTTTGGTCCAGAATTGGAATCAGTAAATCAGTAAAACTTCCCAATACGATATTTCATCAAAATATGTCAAGCGGTTTTCGAGTTGAAACAAAGGAACTTTGTAAACTACATGTAGGTCTTCATGTAAAGTGGTCGTATTTTTTGTTCGATTTTTACCAGAATAGGAGTCGGTCGAACAATGTTAGCAAAACTCCCCAATACCAAATTTCATCAAAATACGTCCAGCGGTTCCCGATTTGAAACAAAGTGACCAAAGAGATCAGGGCGTCGGTATTGGGCACGGGTTGCTCCTCGCTGCCAGTGGTGGCCCCTGTTGGGACTAACGACGCTTCGAAGCGCGAGTCCGTGGAGTTTTTAAGTTCTTTTAAGGACTTGGCCACTGAGATTGCTCGTGTCCGAGAGGAGTCGGGTGCTGATACGCGGCTTACCATCTGTAGCATTGTTCCTTGGACGGACTGCGGTGTTATGGTTTGGAGCCGAGTGGTCGGGCTGAACCGTAGGCGGTGGGACTTCTGTAGGGGCATTGGAGTGGACTTCGTTGACCTAGGCCGGTCCTGGACTCATGTAGGGCATCTCTAAACTGTTCTCGTGTGCACTACACTGCCGATGCTGCGGAGGCGGTAGCGCGTAGGGTTTTCGAGCATGCTAGGGCTTTTTTAGATTAGATTGAAGGAATAGTAATTATTCAGCAAGCGCTGAGATGCACGACAATAATAGATCAGATGGTAGGGTAGAGTGCAGGCGTCTTACAGGTACGGGGTTAATTGAGAGCGCACTAGTGAAAAATGTAATAAATCCGTGTGGTAACAGAATTATCGAAGGTATGGGGATGGCCGATTTACCATGCAACAGTACCATACATAATGCGTACGATCGTCATACCACTATAAGCGTGATGTTAAGTAACAATAGAATACATTCCAAGCGTAGAAATAGTCGACGTAATAGGGAGGACAAGGAGGCAGTAAATAATAATAATAATTCAACAGCGCGCGAGGCATCATTACGTATTACTAACTAATTGTAACTGTCGAAGCATTCGCAGGAAGGAGACCGAATTTTAACATCTTATTCTTAATCTGCGTGCTTATGTTATGATAGGTACAGAAAGTTGGCTAACGGCGAACATAGCCAGTCAGGAGATCTTTCCTCGTGACTATAGCGTTTTCTGAAAAGATCGATGTAACCGGTCGGGAGGTGGAGTCTTTATTGCAGTTGGTAATAAATACGAAAGTTATCCAATACAGATTAATGACAACGAAGTCGAAAGTGTTTGGTGCAGTGTGAAAGGAAGCGACTGTAAAACTGTAAATATATGCGCCTTTTATAGAACACCAAATGCGAGCGTGGAAACTATTTATTATCTAGAGAAACAAGCGGCGACGCTAAGTTCGATTAATAAAGATAAAGCCATTATAATTGGGGGCGATTTCAATCTTCCATCAATTGATTGGAGGCATATTTGCTTTTATCCCGGTGGTAGAGAGCGTGAATCTTGCGAGGCTTTACTTGAAACTTTTGGCAAACACTCATCGTATCAATTAGTGAGATTTTCCACGAGATTTAATAATATATTAGATTTATTGGCTACTAATCTTCCTAAGCGTATGAATAGGGTATCTGTTGCTGAGGGAATAAGCGACCACATGACAGTGTACGTGGACTTTCATTTAAACATTGAGAAACAGGTTAAAGTTAAAAGAAAGCTTGAAAGCCGATTTCACAAAATTTACATGTTTTCTACGAAATAAATATACTAATTTCTGCGAGGTAACAGATATTAGAGACGGGGAAGAATCCTGGTGCATGTTCAGAGATATGATGCGAGAGTGTACAAATAAATTTATTCCAAGCAAACTGAAGCGTGAAAATGCAGAACCTAGATGGTACAACCAGGAAGTTAGGAGCGCTCTCCGACGGCAAAGGAAACTCCACTCTCGCGTAAATAACACATTCTCAACAGCTACGGTCGAACAGATTGCAACGTTAAGGCAGCAATACAAGGAGGCGCGCTCCATAGCCAGAGTGTCAATGCGTAATGCGTTTAACAATTACAAAAAGAAGGTTTTACAGGATAACTTGAAAGAGAACCCGAAAGCATTTTGGTCTTATGTCAGAGAAGTCCAAGGTAGAGGCCTCACTATTGCGTCACTGAGATCGGAAACGGGAAATATAGTTCATGATAGTGCGGAAAAAGCAAACCTATTAAATCAACACTATCAGAAAGCTTTTACTCCCAATGACGATGAATGTGAAACCCCTATTCCTATGCATCAGGGAGACTCGATGGAAGATTTGATAGTTTCGGAAAATGGTATCGCGCTCCAACTTCATTCAATTAAACCAAACAAATCTCCTGAACTGGAGAAAATACCCGCGTGAATACTGAAAGAGTTAGCTTATGAAATCGAGGCGTATTTGAAAATTATATTCGAGAAATCCATTATGGAGTAAATGATGTCAATAAATGGTCGGCCATCCCGTGGCAAAATCACTGCTAAATGTTCGAAACCTCAGTGATCCATAACAAGCAAAAGAGCACCGAAAAATCACCGAACATTTATCGGTATTGAATTCTGTCATCATGATTTCATATTAATTATATCAGTGCTGGCAAACGAAAGAAAAACTATTCGTTACGTTTTTCGGTAAAGTCAAAAAAGAGATTTCGTTTATCGTTACGCTAAAATAAACATTTCGTTTTCCGTTACGTTTAACGTTATAACGAAATAATTCGGTAACAAATAATGAAGTGTAGTTAGTTTTTCATTTTTATTTTTTTTTTGTTTAGAGGTTAGGTATCTACCTTAAATACATACATCTTATTTATAATACTAATATATAAGCACTTCTAAATATATGCTGCAGATCAGGAGCGTTTTTAAGATTTCCAAGTATTCGGCACATCTTTCGTTTTTGATTTACATAATTGATGATTCGGCTTCTAATATTCAAATTAATAAACAACACATATTTAAGACTAAAATATTAGCGTTGTAACGGTTATACCCTATATTAGAATTTTTGTAGCTAACACAATGAGTACACTGAGAACTCAGGGGCCCGTGATTAATGATAATAAAAGGAACCCGTCAGACGGTTGCACCGATTGTAACTCGGAGAACATGCTCCTGATACAGACCTAAAATTTGGTAGAATGATCGGTCATCAGATAAAACTAAAGAAAATTATCCAAATTCCAACATTTGTCCTCTTTAGAGCTCATTTTTTCTCGTTCTTTCTTTTCATATTCTCCATAAGAAATACATGGAAATCATGCATTAGTTTACAATATGACATTTCAAGATTAGTTGGATTTGTGATATTAACCAGGAAAAAGCTTTATTTTGTATATGAAAGAATAAAGTAAAATATTTGTAAGACGAAATTAGAAACTACTCCAAATTACCATGAATGAAGGTAATTTTTCGGATAAAATAGAAAAATTTGGAATCTTTAAAAATACGAGTATTCAACTGCTGTCGTGACGAAAAGAATACTATTAAATTTTAATTAATAGCAAAATTATTGTGAAATATTTACTTTAATGCTTTGAGTGGGATCTGCGTTCATTTTAATTTTTTAGTTTGTTGTCTATTTACAGCGCAGTTGATAAAAATTAAGAACCAATTCTTAAAATTCTTTAATTTCAGTCGATTAGGGTTTATGCTCTATAGTTATGAATACAAATTTTTAGGATCGGAAAATATATCATATTTAATAAAATAAGGCTAAAGGATAATGACGCATACCGCCACAACCTCACCGTAAATCGTGAATCCTAACGCGATGTCTCTTCGCTTTCACCAGCACGATCGTGATCTCTTGATCACTCACCGTGTTTAAGCAACAGAACTGTCTCTCGCTCCCGCTACAACTGAAAGACTTTTAATATTATGTCGCGAACGCCATATGTCAACGTCAAGTGTAATATACTTTATATATTAGTTTTTAATACTTAATTTATTTTGAATTTGAATAGAAATACATGTTAAAATTGAAACATTTTCTTCTAAAATAGCTCCTACTTGCGCTCGCTTACGTAAAATTTGAATAAATACTTTCGATAAGCAAAATTCTATGATAAAAATTGAAATCTTTATTTCTTTTCGCAGAAAATAGTACAAATCCCTATAGTACTATTCCCTTCTTGTAACACTTAAAAAACGAAGGCATGGTGGATTTCGTATTTCTTATGTAAACTGAATGAGAGGAAAATTTCTGGAATCGATCTCTCGCCTTCGAATATCAGAAAAAATTTCCTCGACAGATCGTCTCCAGTGGTCAAAGATATCCACCAAATATAATGAAAATCGGTCAATCGGTTCAAAAGTAAATAGGTGGAGAGAAAGACTAAACTACGAAACAATTAGCCTATATTTCATTCTGGAAAGTACGGTAAAATGCACGATTCAATGCTTTTCAGAGCATTATTTTGGTGCTAGCTTTGAAAACTATAATGACCGAAATTCTCCTTATTTACAGCAAGAACAATAAATATAAAAATGTTTTAAATAAAAAACAGGGGATGGAGGAATGGGAAGAAAGATAGAGGAAATGGATAGAGAAAGAGAGAAGGGGGAAGGGAGAGCATGGGGAGGGAAGCAGACAAGTGTGATGTAAACCGAGGGACTGCAGGAGTAAGGCGTGTGGGTTAGAGAGAAGTAGAAAACGAGCAGAAGCGCAAAAGTTTAGACATTGTATGAGGTTTCATAAAATAGAATTAATTTTTAAAATATATTAAAATTTATGGGTACTAGTTTGCAAATATGGGGTAAGAAAATAAAATAACATTCCTTTAGTCGCTGCTGAGTTTATCCCAATTCATTCTAAAATCAGATACTCCCTTCTTATGCAGATGGTGGACATTTCTGTCTTCAGAATCAAACCCACTTTAATTAATACTAAACAAAATATAAAGTTGAAGTATGTGTGAAAATGGGTCTTATTTCTTCAACACTGAACGAACTTCGTTTCTCTTACAGCTGGCGAATAGTCTCCCTGTGACCGCCTTTGGTAATTTGAATTAAACTGAAATTGTATTAAGCCTTGATTAGTCTTCATTTCCAGGGAACAATAACTATCCACTGTTACTATAAACGTCTCAACGTCTCATAATAATAACAGATATGAAGCAGTACTGACCTCTAACGAACGATGACAACACGTTCAAATTGTACATTCACTTCAACTTTTCTCAAATACCTATTTAAGTTAGACTGACGATCAAGTGATATAATTAGGGATCGGAGGGAATGATGGAATTGGAACTCGCAGAGCATCGACCTTTAAAAGAAGAAAAAGCCACTCCGGTGTAATATCTAAAAAACATTTTCGAAGTACGAGGCACTGTGGGGAGAATAGGGAATAGTTGAGGTCCTTAGCTACAAGCGGCACATTTATTGAAGCTTTCTTCCTCATCCTCCACGCTCCTTATCTTGTGCTTCCTGGAGAACGATTGACTTCAGGGAACCATTCCTTTCAGAAATGGAAGGAAAACCCAAAGAACAATCTTTAGTGGTGCAAAATGTACGGATGAGATCAGAACTAGAATAGGAAAAGCAAAAGCGGCTTTCAGGAGAAAGAAACAACTACTTACAAGGAATGTAAGGGAAGATATCCGCAAGAAGTTGATAAAATGCTATGTATGGAGTATAGCATTGTATGGGGCAGAAACATGGACGCTAAGGAAAAATGACATCAAATACTTGGAAAGCTTTGAAATGTGGTCTTGGAGGAGAATGTTGAAGATAAAATGGACAGATAGGATGAAAAACGATGAAGTGCTACGAAGAATAGGAGAAAAGCGAATGATTACACAGACTATGAGAAAGAGGAAGGCTAACTGGGTTGGACATTACCTGAGGAGAGAGAGTATGATTAAAGACGTGTTAGAAGGAAAACTAGATGGGAAAAGGGAAAGAGGTAGGAAAAGGTTTCAGCTGATAGACGATTTGAAAGGGAAAGAGAGTTATCAAGATATGAAGAGGGCAGCGGAAAATAGGAGTATATGGAGAACAAGGTTTAACCAAGAATAATCACGGACCTGTCTACAGACAGATTACCTATGATGATGAATTTCATAGAGTCATCATATTATGAGATCCGGTATACCTGGATATCTCCCTAATTATGACATCACTTCCTACGTAAGTCATATTCTCCACGATTTGCAAATGCGGTGCTTAACCAACAGATTAGTTGACTTTAGATAATGTTAAGTATAAACATACACTTCGATGTTTTGGATTAAGGGGATGAGCAACACGCATCATATGCAAATAAAATATAAATGACACCAAGGTACGTCATTCTACAACAAAACTGATCAAATTTGTCACACAAAGCACAAAGTTTCATTGTTGCGAAAAACCAAAATGATATGTGATGGTAGGTGTAAAGAGCCTAACGAATGCAATTCGAAGTCAAAAACGTAGACAAATATTTGCTTTGTTAAGGAAGGGAACTTTGATTATGAAAGGTCGGGAAAGCGGCAAATAAGGGTCACGGTTAAACTTGCTCGTAAAATACAGCCTTAAAGACGGCATTAGAAATAAAACAGGACGACTCATTTTATAGTCTACGCGCGAAACTTTCCTATGAAAAACTGCTATTTGAATTACCAAGCAAAGAAATCACGCCGGTCTGTTTTACAATAACATCGCAAAAGGTGGCTCAAATGCTGAGGATTTAAATTGGTTGTGATTTATTAACGTCAATAAATAGAATTTTTGGGATTAATTTGTTTATATTTATTCTAGGTTATCCCAATAACCATTAAATGGAGTAGCGGATAAGATACGTACGAACCTGAAACATTTGACTTTTTGTTTTTATAAAATTTAAAAAAATATTTTTATGCCTAGAATAATGTTAAAATCGGACTTATCAGCTCAAAAAAATAGTAGAATGATACATCGGGCAAGGTATCTACTACAGATCTAATACCTTTGACTCATTTTCTAAAAAACATTTTAAATAATTTATATGCTCTCCAGAGCATTCTTCGTGTGACATATGGAAAAAAGTGATAGTTGTTTCATTAGTGTCTTTCTGCTCTTGGTATTATATTTGTACTACACAATTTTCTTTCAATACTTTGATCCTGTTTGGTGTCTGCTTGATCTTCTTCCATATTATCTTAATTTTTCTCCTGCTGCAGCATTTGCTTTTGATCGTCTTCTTCCTTCAATTCCATATTCTGCATCTATTGTTGTTTAACTTCTTTGAAAAATCTATCAAGAGCACCAGCTTACTTTTTGGCTTCTGCTAATTTAGCATTTTTTTCTTTTTAAATTATTGGCATCTCTACGATGTTAGGGAGGTTATAAAAAATTTTGGTGAAACACCAAGTCTCCACTATACATAAGCCACCAATGACGATCAGGGGCCTTCTGAGATAAGTGAAAGACTACATAGGCTTGAGGATGCCAGGCATATTCTCCTTCTCCTGTTAGGGGCCATCCTTAAATGATGTCACGCTTAAGGGGGAGGGGGGGGGGGGTCTGGGAATATGTGACATTTTGTGACAAGTAATGTAAAACAATGTGATGTCACAAATAAGTAAAGATTTTTGCCAAGTTCTTGTGCTTTATTTCCTTAATTTTCTTGAAGTGACATTCACTAACTTTTATTTATTCTCTGTTTTACTTGTCTTTCCTGCCACTGGCCCTCTGGTGGAAACTTGTAAATAACAGTTGAAAAATATAATGCAAAACTAAACCTCACAGAAAAACTCCAATAACTATTATAATAAGCTGTATACTTAATTATCAGCTTAAGTTGTTATTGTGTTGGTGTTCTAGTCCTCCTCTATGTTCTAGTCTCCTTGACTGTTATTGTATCATATTCATTTACAGTAAAGTGGCTAAAACCAAGCCATGTGAATGTTAGTTACTATTTTTAATTGCCTACCGTAAAAAGTCTTGGTAAGTTTTAGTCATGAAATGAAGTCATTCTTAATTATAATAGAACTAAAATAATAATCATTTGTTAATTTTTCAAAGAGAATGTTTTGTAAACATTATTTATACAATAATTTTTCTAAAATAATGCTTTTAGTTATTTTTCGTTTTTGGACAAGAAAAAAATATTTTAGAGAACTCGCTATTAAAATATTGGCAAGACATCAGTATATACATATTAGTTTATAATTTAAAATTAAATATTTATTTTTGTATTTCAGAATGTAATTAAAAAACTGCTGTTTTATTTAAATACTAGAATATTTTTAACAAGAAAATCAGGTATATATACTTGCATGTACTAAATGATAACTGAATTTTTTTGAGTTAAATAATAAAATATGTGAATGGATCTAGTATTTAAATCGTACTTTTCATTGGAATTAAAATAAGGAAAATAATAAGAGCTTCTTCTTTTTAAGGCTTTTAAATATTATGGACTTGATTTGTACAATATATATATTTATGTAAATATAAAATAATTATCCTCTTATTTACAGAATGGATAAAGGTGAACTATTTCAATCATTATTTAAGTCATACTTAAAGGCAAAACCATCAAAGAAACCAAAGGATGTGCAACAAGAAACTGTAAAAATTTGGAATTGTGTAAAAAAAATGCAGAATTTACCATCAATAGTGACCTCCATCATTAAAGAAAATGAAGCTTTAGCAGTGAAAAATAAAGGAACTTTATTATGCTTTTTGGAAAAAAATCAAGAGTATCAAATATCACTACTTTGGAGAAAAAAGTTCAAAGTGTAGTTCCTGAGAAATCAACTAGTATTCCTAAAGAACAATCTTCTACATCTTGCATTGTAGATATTGTCAATAAACCAAAAACAAAAGTACAAGATGAACTAAGAAAAAAAATAGATATAATAAACGGTGATTTAGTAGGACATTATAAAAGAAAGAGTTGTGGACAACTTACTAATGAATAACTCGAAAAACTCAAAGAAAACGAGAAAAAGAAAAGAGAACTCGAAAGAGAGCTTAAAATAAAAACATCTGACCAACAACGACAGAAAAAATCAAGAGATGAAAGAAAAAGAAAACTAGAAGAAATTTGTGAAAAGAATCCAAAAACTAAAGAAGTTTTAAAGAAGAGAGATACAGTAGGTAGACCAAGAGTTGAACTGGATCAGCCACAGTTGTTAAAAACTATTATTAATATAGCTATCCATGGTTCTGCATCACATGAATGACGAAATGAAGATTCTTTGAGAGGTATCAAAACTTTGGATGAGCTTACTGAAGAATTAAATAAGATCGGCTTTAATACAAGTCGAAATGGTGTTTATGTTCGCTTACTTCCTAAATGCAGTTCATCTTTAGAAGGGAAACGGCATGTTATCACTGTCCCAGTCAAGCTCATGAAAGCTCAAAATGATGCACACTTCCAACATGTTGATGGGCAATTTTGCAGAGTAACTATTAATCATTTGGAAGAAATTGCTTCAATTCTTGGACCAAATGAAGTATGCTTCTTGAGCCAAGATGATAAGGCTCGAGTGCCACTTGGCTTAACGGCAGCAAAGGAGCAATCTCCATTGGTCATGCATGTTGAGTATCGAGTAAGTTTACCTGATCATGATTGGGTTGTAGCTGCCAGACATAAGTTGATACCTTCAGTTTATGCTGGAATTGAAATTTAAAAAAATGGAAATGGTATCCAACTGCAGTAGGATATTCAGGCCCAACCTTTATAGCTATCAGATCCGGTAAGCACTCTTCTACAACAGCATTTTCACATGCATTTGACTTTGAAATACTTTTGAAGTTACCCGAATTTGAAAGTATCACAAGGTTTCAGAACGAAGTAAAACCAGTGGTAATTTTTACTGTGGATGGTGGCCCTGATGAGAATCCTCGATACCAGAAGGTAATTGATGTTGGAATCAATCACTTTTTAAAATATAATTTGGATGCCCTATTTATTGCAACCAATGCACCTGGCAGGAGTTCTTTCAATCGTGTTGAGAGAAGGATGGCACCTTTAAGTAAGGAACTGTCTGGAGTTATTCTTCCTCATGAGCATTATAGAAGCCATCTTGATTCACAAGGCAAAACGATTAATGATGACCTTGAAAAAGAAAACTTTGAATATTGTGGCAATACATTGGCAGAAATATGGGGGCAAATGGTAATTGATGGATTTCCAACTGTAGCCAAATATATAAGTCCAGAAAATTCAGCGATTAATCCTGAAAATTTGTTGACAGCAGATGCTGTTTGGTCATCAAAGCATTTGAGGACTAGCCAATATTTTACACAGATTGTGAAGTGCAGAGACACAAACTGTTGTTTAGCACCTCGAAGCTCAATTTTCAGTATTTTAAAGGAACGATTCCTACCTCCACCGATTCCAATCAAACAGACAAATGAAGGTTTAAAAGCTCCATTATCAACAGATGAGCAAGGTCTTACTTTGAAGTATCCATCTGTTTTCATTGCAGGTAGTATTGATTTGGAAGAAATATTACCAAGATCTGCCAAAAGTTTCAAAATTATGCCATATGATCTATACTGCCCATCTATTCAAAAGGAATTAAGAAATCGAATATGCAATACCTGCAATCTGTATTTTGCTTCAAATGTCATGTTACAGAAACACTATAAGATACATAAGCAGACAGAGACCATGCCACAAATTCAGGAAAGAGTTAGGCCAATTCGTATTGCTGCTAGACGACAGCGTGAAATGATGGCTATTATAACAAACCAGGAAAATGTTCAATATGCAGAATGGATTGATAAAGAAAATTTGGATTTGAATGAAATAAAATATAATACAGATGATGGAGATTCAAATAATATGCATATTTATAGTATGGATGAATTTTCCCAACACCATGGAAAGAATTTTAATTTCTAAGTTGGTCAAATATTTCATTTTGTTTATACCATTTTTTAAATTTATATTAATTGTTATTGCTTTTAATGAATGTATTCCATAGTTGGTGAAGTTACAAAAATAGAGATGGGTTAATCTGGAAGTTATAAAAGCATAAACTTCGTACATTGTTGGAGTTGCCAGACATTGTTTAAAGAGTACATACATGTAATTTTTATATTAATTAGTATTGTATTTGCATACAATGGAATATCTGCTGCATTTAAGTATTTCATTATCTATAATATGTACTTATAAAAAGCAATAATTTTATTTGAATGTATTGAATTTCTTTCATGTAATAACAGATGAAACATTGTACAAATTATGTCTGGACATATCATTAATTTTATATAGCCAATATGACTAAATTAAAAAGGACAAGGTTTTGTGACATGGGAGGGGGGGGGGGTGAAGCTGTATGTGACACTTTGTGACAGAGGGGGGAGGGAGGGGTCAAAAATCCCAAAAATGCTGTGACATCATTTAAGGATGGCCCCTTAGTCGGAATACGAGAATATCATGACCTGGCTGGTAGCCCAAGAGAACTTATTCACATTTTGAATGTATTTAGAATGAGTGGACTGGGGAAAAACTCCACCATGCGTTGGCCCCATGTCATTAGCCCAACTACCCCCTGCTGCATCTGTCACCATTAGCCAACTGGCAATAAAGAGGTGCTGGGCTCACTGGAAAAAGCATAATGGACCTTATGACCCCTGATTAAGGATGCCAGAAAATATTTTGAATTGATTTAGAGTGCCTTCATTTAAAAAAAGTTTGGGAACCACAAGAGTAGAAGATATAACAACAACAACATGTGGTTTTGGACTGTTTCAAAAATAGTCAGTTCTTGTAATGCCAGATTTAAGAACTTTATAATATTACAAATAGTCAATTGTACAGATCTCTGTAATATTAAAAAGGAAAAATAATTCATTCAGGTCAACACTGGGTTTAGTCAATCAATTTTATTTCTTAACTTTATTCCATCAATATGTATAGATCAACTCTTGCACACATACTCATTCAGGTAATTCATTTGTTACCAAAGTATCATTCATACACATTAGGAGATTTTATTTCATACTACACATAATTATGTACAGATGTTTGATATCTTTCTCTCCAGGATGATAATAACTTCTCACTATCACCACTTATGGTCCAAACAGTGTTCTTCATGACTTCACGTCAGTGTTTACCAAAAGCAAAATATAAAAAATATATGAAACTGGAATTATTTATTTTCAGAGAATATTACTTGATGCAATTAAAAGTAATGCAGACCTTACTTGAAATAAGGAAAACTGTTGAAGTAGCTTCATTCTGAAGGTCACAAAATTAATCATAAATCACACAAAACATGCTTAGATTTCATAAAGATTTCAGATCAACTTTTAAAAATTCCCTACACTTATACAATATAGATTGCTTAGTTGGTATACTTTATTTACCTAAATGAATTATTAATTATTAAACTTGACAGCTGAGTTGGCAATAAATTTCCTTTCCAAAACATTAAAATTCTATTACTCAAAAGAAAACTAAAACTCAATGTCGACTAGAATTAAAAAACCTAATTTAAGTATGTATCACAAATTCCTGTATGCAGAGAATAAATTGTGTGTGAAATATGCATTTGGAATTCATCACTAACAAGTAGACATTAAAGAATAGTTTAATATTATAGCAAAGTAGGGGAATTAAATGTAATGACTTGCCAAGCATATGTTAGATGATATTTCCTAATGAAAAGACTTAATGACTAGCATTTACTTCACTTCGATTGTATGAATAGGGCTAGTTTTCATTTGGTTATATAAGAAAAAAAGAATTAATGATAAAATTGGTTCGTTTATAGCAACAATGAATAATGTTCCAGGAATCACCTTTTCTAAAATAAATTGTAATGCACAACTTTATTATCATTGTGATTAATAAATAAATTTCAAAATAAAATTTCTGTGGTAATTTGGTGCACTGAATAATAATAATTGTAACTCTGACAGAAACAGAAGTCATGTTACAAAGCTTAAATATAAAGATACATTCATATGCCATGGAGGTATATAGAAATGGATGTCATAATTTTTCATTCATTGGGCACTCAATATATTATTTAAATATGTGAGACTCAGTATCATTCCCTCAATCATCAAATAAATTAACTAAGTAATTAAAATAACACTTAAAATGCCTCAAATCATTGTTATTAGTAAATCATTCAGAATTTTTGTTTTTCCAATTTGAATTATCACCTTAGAGTGTTATTTTGGATTTTGTTTATTGTAGGCAGCAGTCACCATTAAATCAACCAAAATGTTTAAAATACTTTAAATGTTGGCTGACTCTCTGGAGAGGAGGGGTGTTGTGACTGAGGAATCAATTGTCACACGTTTGCCCTCTGCACCCTCTGGAGCATGCCGTCCTATGATGCCACCATTGTTGTTTAAACCTTCCATCATTATTTCCATTACAGTTTCTCCTTGATTCAGGCTGACCCCAGGTGTCCTTGTAGGAGTTGATGGAGGTGTGGCTCCCCTGCATGATAAATCAATATAAATTCAAATAAAGGAAACTAGTATATGAAATATTCTTTAAATTTCATAAGAGAGAAAAGACATACTATTGCATGTGACAACATATTTTAGGTTTAGTCTGGAAATCATGGCACATAATAGTGATTTTCTGGCAATAAATCTGATAACAAATTTTCTATTTTAGAGGTTAAAAATATTTTTTGTGAATGTTTCGCACATGAATCTCAGATACAAAAATAAATATTATCCAATTATTTAGGTGTGATTTTTTTGTTTTTAAAAGCAACAAAATTACTTTTCTAGAGAAATTCTGGGAAATAGGTTTATTGATAATATTTGCCTGTGATGAAGGGAACTGCTAGATGAAGATGTTGGTGAGAGAGTTGACTTGAAATTGGAGTGGAATGAAGGCATGACAGGTGGTGGATTTCTTCCAACTGGCTCAAATCTCTGAGATCCTAAGACACTGGATGTGTTAGCAACTAGACCTGGAAAAATTAAAAGCATTAAAAAATTATTTTGACAGATATTTCTTCATTTGTAGTGAATTGTTAAAATTAAAACCTGACAATGATTACAACCACCTCATAATTTACTTTGATAAAAAAAATCAAAATAATGTGTCAAATGGGACTGGCGTGATATCTTTAGGGGAGGGGGGTGGGCATATGCAAATTTGATTTTGGGGGCACCCTCACTTTTTGCAAGAAAGTGTTCCTGCCAGACCATAATGTGAGCTTGTGTGAACTTAAAATGATATAGAAGTGGCGGGTTTCTGTTCTGGACATATTTTGACATTAAAATATATTTTTAATTCTGCAAGACAACATTTTTATTGGTTCAGGTGGCAAGTTATTGAAAAGTGCAGTAACATTACTTTCCACTCACATTTTTTAAATATGCAGGAGATATGCAAAAAAGTAGTAGCATTATCTGCAAGTTGCTCTCAAAGTCACATATCTCCAGTTTGTGTTTTCATATTAAAATTATTGAAAGGAAGAGAATTATAAAAAATTTTGCATTCCTCACCCTTTTGCTTTTATGATGTGTAAGGAATGAAATATAAATTTATTCGAATAAAGAAAGTATTTTCTACCTAAATGCAGTTTCTGACATAAAATTTTAAGAATGACCAAAGATTTATTTACAGTACATAAATTAATAATATGGATTTTTGGTAATATCTGATTTAACTATGCATTTAAAATTTCTGTATGCTCAAAAGTATTTTCATTAATGCCCAAACAATATTTCAATCATATTCTCTCAATTGTTTCTTGTTGAAAAATACAGATGGACATGACCTGCCCATAAAGCATGATTTTATGGTTTTATCAAAGAAACCAAGAAATGAAAAAATATGGTTTCAATAAGTAGTTTTAATAAACAAATAAATATAAAAATCTGCTTTTAAAATTACTGCATATACACTGCAGTACAATAAAATAAAAAAATTGGGTGCCTGGATTTAAGGGACACAATTTGCCAATAAATTCATGGAAATCACATTTCTTCACTTAGTCAGTTTCAATAAAAATTATTGTAAGAGAATTTATTCTTTATCAGACAGACAGATGGACAACCTGAAGGCATAAGTGGATTATTTCGAGAAAAAAAACACTTAAGAAGTGGGCTTCTTTGTATACCATACTGAGTTACTGTTATGCACTGCCAGAATTGCAATCTTTGTACAAGGTAACAGTGTTCTTAAGCTAGTTAGCAAATGGCTGCATAAGAGTCTTAAAGCAGTTGATTTGTCATGTTGTAACAGCATGGCAAAATGCTTGCATCCGTTTAAGATAAATCTGAGTCCAACTCTTTACTATGACACATTATTAAAAATGCCACTAATCCATTTTTAGACAATTAGATAAAGATAAAAAATCGATTGCATTACCTGAACATTCACTTTCTTCCTTAGTTCCAAAACTGGAATGCTGTGGAAGTGACCCAGTAGCACATTGCTGAGGAGTAGGATTCTCTCCTTTTAACCAGTAGGTAGTCATTTTACCTTTACCCTTTAAAAGATTGTTTAATGATTAGAGAAGAAGAAATTTGAAAATAATTTCACATAGAGAACTTGGAAAATAACTATTTCTACAAAAACATCAAATGATTTTTCTTGATTTTATACACGCATGTGCACACGCACAGATCTGGACAAATCCATTCCAAATCTAAGAGACCTCCAAAATCTAGGCATCATGGTATATTTCAATGACTGTGTTTCAGAATCAGGGTTATACGTATATGTATATGAGATTTTAACAATTTTAAAGCATTTTATGAAAAACAAGATAAAGCTGCTTCTGTATCAGTTTAAACTCAAGCTTAGATTATTTATACACACCATTACCATGATGATACATTTTTCATAGCTGTATTTCTGGTCAATAAGACACTATCTGGAAACAGGTAGCTAAAATTTTACCTGTATCTAATCAGTTGAATATACCAAGGTATTGAAGTAGTAAAGCCCCCATAAGAACAGGGTAGGTTTAATAAGTGTTTACTGTAATCAGAAGAAACCTTTGCTCTAGGGTAGGATACAATGAAAAATTACAATGATGATTGAAATAGATTTAATTTCACAAAATTAAGCTGTTTAATTTTACTTTTTAAATAGTAAAAGATAGGACTTCATAAAAATAATAGTTTCTGATAATAATCTTTCATCTGTCCTGAGAATATCTACTTCTCAAATCAGTGCTCCAAAACGTTATGTGTAACGTAACAAAATAACGGAATAATATTGGATTAACGTAACAAAAACGTTAACGAAATTTTTCAAATAGCTGTTATGGAAAACGTAACAAAAACAAATAGTAAATTTCGTTATTTCGTCAACATATAGTAAAGGGTTATGTTCTAGTGGCATTTGTCTCAGGTGGCATGTCTTGAGCAAGAGAAAGAAAGTGGCCTAAAATCCCTTTTCCTGGTTTTGCTTGTCCCCTGCTGGGGCAGTTTTGCCTTCTTGTCATGAAAGAAACACAATACTGACCACTAAAAATTGTTCTTTGGGTTTTCCTTCCATTTTTGAAAGGAATGGTTCCCTGGTGTTAATCGTTCTACAGTAAGCACGGGATAAAGATCGTGAAGGATGAGGACGGAAGCTTCAATAAATGTGCCGCTTGTAGTTAAGGACCTCTACCATTCCCTATCCTCCCTCACAGTGCTTCATACTTTGAAAACATTCTATTAAATATTTTTCCTCTAATTAAAAATAGAACTTAACTTACTTATTTCACGATGGATGATTGGCCTATTTTTTGATGCGGGTGACAACTCCGCTGATTAGGTATCACACCGACCAGCTAAAATTTGGATTAAACTTAATTTTCAGGAAATGTTCGATGTTCTATAGGGCCATAAAATTTTCATGAGTGAAACTAAGGGCACTGACCTTTAGGAAACACTAACACGAAATAGATGAGGCAAAATTGTTGTCAGTAAATTCCACAATGATAACACTACCAGATTCAACACCACCAGCACAGCAAATGTGAAACGGAGGGGGAAGGAGGGAATCTGGGAGTAGGGATGCGGAAGGTTGGGTGTTGCATATGGTGCAGTTGCAACTAAGTGTTCTTTAGTATATATTTATATAGCCTCTCATGCACAAAGTAGGCAAGTGGGAGAGGGAGGAGATCTGTGAGAGAGAGAGGGGAGGCGGAATGGTGAAGTTTAGTTTGGAGAGGAGGCAGAATGGTGGACGAGAGATTGGGCCCCTCATCACCCCCAGATTCGTAAAAAATCTTTCGTCTCCTCTGGCAACCCACCACTCCTCTTACTTTAAGAAGCACTGCTATAACCCCTTATTGAGCATTTCCTGAAAGAGGACCATAAAACCTTTTTTTATACGCATGTGTGGACCGTGGCATTTCTTGAATTTTCAAATTGTGGAAAGGGAACATTTCTGTCTTCATAATATAAATAGGAGTTAAACAGGGAGTCAGTGAACTCAGGGAAACCGATATGTCTTTTAGGTCAAAGCCGCCAATGAGAAATATCTTGCGAATTTCCCCGCCACTTCCTTGCAAACATCCCTTTCCCCCTCGGAAACAAAAGAGATGACAACATTTTAAACCGCCTACCGCCAAAATACTTGCCCGCGATCTTAACACTCCGACGGCAGTGATAATTTTTCTGACAAAGATGGCGGTGATGGGTCCTCGAGGACCCGTGCCCATTTTTTTCCTTTTTTAACCGAACTACTAGTATAGAGATATTATTTATAAATCGAATTATTCTTTTATCCATTCTAATTTAAAATAATAATTAGTTAACAGTTATTAAATATTTAGTGTAATCAATAATTACGGTATTCTAACAGAAGTAATTTTTAAAATGAAGAACATTTCATAATTAAAGTTAATGATGATTAATTACGTATTTATAGTTAAATATTAAGAAAAAATATTTAGGAATGTTAAGTAAACAATTATAAGTTATAATAGGTATGCATTCTACTTTTATTGCACAAATGAGTTACAGATATTTCTGCGAATCAGAATTTACGTCCAAATCAAATTCGTCTTCTTCACTCTCATCCACCTTTCCACTATCATCAACGCAACTAAGATCACTTATATCACTAACACTATCATCAAAAGTTTCTTTGTCATTCTCTTCACGAATAAATTCCTCAAAAATTTATTTTTCACTGCGAAATTGTTTGTCTACCATGATTGCAGGAAAATATAAATGATTTGCAATGCTACCTCACACACTAAAGGACTGGACCACTGCGGCGGCTAAGTGAACATTTACGACAGGGAGCAAGGAACGACGCAACTTGGTCACAACTTGTAAGCGTATAGAAACTACTTTTCGTTCTCACTTTATGTTTCTACCCGCGATGCATGTAGAAACACAAAGTAACAACGGAAAGGTTTACACTTCTGCGTCATTAGGCTATGAGTCATAGTCGCAGGGCTTTGGACCGAGGAATCCAGCAGAAAGAAAAGTACCTTCCCATATTTGAAGCCAATATGTTTCAACATATATTCAAACACAACTAAATTAATTATAATATCTAAATAATATATGAATAAGTAAAAATATATGCAAAAACTAGAGCAGGCACAATAGAAACTAGATCATATAAACAAAAACCTGTTAAATATTCAGAAACTGAAAAACAGTGAGAATCAGGTTTCTGCAGTATGTTTGTGCGGGGTGAGTAAAAGGACATGTATGGCAGTGATGGGTCCTCGGGGACCCACCCAAATATATACAGCCGTTAAACCAAGATTATCATGTGAAAAGAATAAGTTCATTGAAAAATAGGCTTAGAATATGTTTGTCAAGGACTACTTAATGCATGGATGCCATATCATTACTATTTTTTAAGGTTCTCAATAAAATGTACTTTCTGGGTCCTTAGGGACCCTGGTCTACCTTAACAAGGTAACAGGGACCCTGGTAGAGGCAGTGGTATTAGCGAAAGGTCAGTGTTGGGGAAGCATTTAAGCAGGCTATTATAGGAAGGCGGAATAGAAAGGAGTGCTGAGTGAGCGAGAGGCGGGGGTGGGACAGTGGAACAGGTCGTTTAACTGAGTGGTACGGGGTGGGACACTTAGAGGAAAGAGTGAGACAAGATCAGGAGACCTGTATTTTCCGTTTATTATCTTTGTAAAAGAGTTACGATTGTTTTTAGAAAGACAATCCTTTAACGTTGGAATATCAAGAAAATTTTGTGTGTGGCGGAGAGTGCAGTTACGAAGGGGGAGATGGCGATAGCAAACTATGGATAGGAAGAAGTTAAGTACAAAAAGGGTCCCTGCAGAGGAGTAACTTCTCATAAACCCATATGTGAATGCGGGGCTTCTGGTATGTATGGGTTAGTATTTCCCTCCAACCTTTTTTACAGCATTAAAGAGTCCCTAAATTTGATATCCAAAATAATTAATGTACTAATAGTGTTACTTGGTGCAGCCTATGGGCTTTCAAGCATCTCAAGGGATCTTAACAGGACAACATTGTTTTCTGTTCTTGGTTTTTTTGTAAAATAATTGAGCAATGTACGGTTTTCTGATTTTCATTTATCACCAATTTTTTCCATAAAATTTTTTTTAAATAAAATTATTTCAAATAATTATTATATTTATACTAAACAACATTGATACTAATAATGAAATGAATACTTTGTGGTTTCCACAAAATTTTAATTTAAAAACGACCGGTTTCACTACGATCATAGCATCATCACCTGACGATGCTATGATCGCAGTGAAACCGGTCGTGTGTTACATTAAAGTTGTGGAAACCACAAAGTATTCGTTTCATTATGAGTAAATTCCACAAAGTTGAGCCTGACCTCATTAATAACATTGATACTATTGACTGAAAGGGATTTTGGTTATAAAATTTTATGTCAACTATTACCTGATAAATGAATTACACAGCCAAATGACTACAACATTCTGTTCAATGAACAAGGATAATCACTCAAGAAAATGTCAAACAAAACATTTCTCTCTGGTCCAACATTCCTAACATTTTATTGTATACACTTGAATGTGCTGTTTGAGGTCAACTTGGGTCAAATTTCTCAAATGCACCAAGATACACTAAACACCCATGTGATGTAAAATTACTGCACTTCCAATGCCACCTGTTACAAAATATTTCAGATAATATTTTAGGCTAATACATGCAGGTGTTTATAACAATAAAATAATACACTCTATTTTCTAAATTTCCTTCTCTCCAGTATTACTGCACACAAGGAAAACTTGAGACATTATCCTCTTTCAAAATATATATTGGTCATGTTTATTTTTATGGGAGGGCAGGGATCTAGTAGGCCATACCCCCTTGGTATGCAAATGGTCTTGAGAGTACTAAGGATAACATAATATTTTGTTCTTGAATCTCAACCATAAACATAGTGCCTAAGATATATGGCCTCCATTGTCACCATACTGGCACCACTACATCACATTACTAGATGCCTCATTGGTGCATGAGTCATAGCAAACACCAGCACTTGTTGTTTATGTGAGTTTTGGAACTTCAGTAAAAGTCTGATTTTGTGTTAATTGGGATAATCTGCATTTTTAGGTAAAATTTGACCACATGCCATAAATAATTAGCTATCAATTGAACCAAATACTACTGTAATTTGGGTAGAATAAATTAATGGAAAATTAAAATTTGTTTTTGGAAGTTTCTGGCCAACAAATAATCATTATGCCTCATAGGAAAAAGATGGGACAATAAGATATAAATGTTAATAAAGAATTCACTTGCCTATAGAGTAACATAATATTTCTGTGAGTTTGAGACGGACCTTAGTTTATAAGCATCCCTAAAATAAAAGGGAAAATTTCATTTCAAATAAAAATGGTAGGTAAATTGGTTTACATTACATTTTTTTACAAAGAACTCTGTCAACTTTCTCTATTTTGCTGAAATGGCTTTTGTTTGATTGATTTGATAAATCGGTGGATGCTTAATAAATCAGTGTCTTTTTTATTTTTCATATAAGTGAGAGAATTCAAAGTTGCTCCAGAAGGCCCAGTTAATCTGCTGCATGATTAATCTGCACACATATAATCAAGTATCTATAGTAGACTAGATTCTATGGTAAATAAATTTTAGTGTCCTACATAGCTGATTTTGTTTTTTTAAACAACCTTAGCATAAATATATGCATTAAAATTTTTTGCAAAAAATATATCTTAAATATCTAGGTGAATCTTATCAGCCATAAAATATGGTACTAAAAGCCTACCTTCATTTCCACTTCGCCCCTAAGCTCTAGCTTAAATGTTCCAAAAGTATCCAAAACGTCCTTTGTTGTTGCACTCACATGAATCATTAAGGCTGAAAAGGAAAAAATGGCTTCTTATTTCTAATCTTAAGGTTTAAAGTGATCAGATAACTTTGCAAGGATATGTTACTGCAGTTTATGGGGAATAACATAATTAAATAAGACTCACGTTTCCCATTGGACTCCATTCTGGATGCTGTATTGACTGTGTCTCCAAATAAGCAATAGCGAGGCATTTTTAAACCTACAACACCAGCTACACAAGGGCCTATCAAAAGAGATCCTTATCATTATAACTTATTCAGTCATCAAGATTAGGATATATCTCTATGCATCAAGTGGTATTATTATTTAATCTTAATGTATAAAAGTGTGGACTTTATTGGTCCAAATATAAGCCGCAGTCTGATATAATCCACACCTTCAAAATTGGATGCATCCGAGAGGAAAAATCCTTTTTATGTAAAAAATCTTGAATTACTAGAAGAGTTATTGACAATATTGTATAGTTAATCACACTTAGTCACAGTTAAATAACCACATAGTCAATCAGTTGCACAACAGTTTCCATTCCTTTCACTCCCAGTAATCTCTTAATCACTGCTATAGTTGTTGATTTTATCTCCCTTCCACAATACATCATCTTTAGTCCCATCAAGGAGTTTAAAAGTAGATGGAGGCGACACAAGTGCCTCTCAGCCATGTCAAAAAATCCACCATAATTCTATGCTCACTGCGGTTCTGTCTGTATGCCCGAGAGCTTGTGTATTACGTTCTGTATTTTCATAGCTTTGGCTTTTGCTTTAGGTGCTGACAGTGTTTTTGTTGCACATTCATTTTTATTATACACAGTTTATTTATTTTATATAGTTTATATTCTGTATATGCATAGTTTGAGTAGCCATAATTTTATAATGGTTACTTGCTCAGCCTTCGGTTGTACTAACCAAAGTGAAGTAACCAAACCTGGAGTCACATTTCACGTGTAAGTTGAAATTACAATGAGATATTTATCCTTAACTGTGTCCTATGTATGAGTATTATAATACCAGTGAAAACAATGTTTTGATTGAGTGAACTGAAATCACGTGACATGTTTGCTGCTTGGTGCCAATTATTCAAGTTTATTGCATATATTGTCGTTTTTTAATTCAAGGTGTTTGCTGCTGTTTATTTCATGTACTCATTATATCTCAAGTTTACTATTAAGTATGAAGAATGTTTGGGAGCATTAAGGGTCTATGAAAAATTCAAATTCCTTAATTATTTCAATTAAAAATAAGAGAGGGTTGATTGATCCATCAAAAGATGGTGTTTTAATTTGCCAATGTTCTGAAAGAATTGTCAGAAGGTATGTCATTCAACATGGCATATCAAACTTGACAAAGAAGATAATTAATGACCTCACTTGTCAGGTCCTGTCGAAAGTTTTTTAAAATAATATATTTCCAAGTCTTAAGGGTATCCGATCATTGATTAGGTGAAAATCATATTGTGCAAATGATTAAATTAGTATCACAGTTGTACATGAAATTAAGGTTCTGTCATGAAGCCATGGCAGTAAATGAAAGAATTCATGGCTCAATAGTGAGGCAAACTTTCAATAAATTAATATTGCTCAAAGGTCAATAGATGTTAAAAGGATGTGTTTGCATTTTATTTTAATAAAACAACATGATTCATGACCCTGTATCTGTCTATGAATGGAATGTGAATGTCTATTGTTCGTAATAAAAACATAAAAAAGATCTTGTTATGTTGTAGTTTTACCTGTCATTTCCAAGATTCTTTTGGCGTGCCAGATTCCTAGCAAATCAGTGAGATAGTGAGTGTGAATAGGTAAGTATAATATTTATGCTGATATAATGATGCAATTGTGATTAAAATGAGATGAAGACTACGAAGAGATCTTATGGACAAATTGAGGATAAGATTGCTAAAAAATTCATGATGGTCGATTACATGTTTTTATATGATTTGATAATGTGCAAATTCAACACTTCATACTTATAAGATTCAATAGTGGTAGTTTAATTCTGTGCTTGTCCATCAGCTGGTATGCATACCAGCAAACTTCTCATAGGCCATGTTAATAGTTGATGCTGGACATGCAAAAAATTGTTTTTTTTAGTAAATGCATATCCCGTGGACTGAATGCAATAGAAGAGTGTCCGGAAGGAGTTCCCGCTAACTTTAATTCACATTTGCATTGCTAAAAATGTATTCCCTGAAATAAAAATGAGAAATGTGTACAGTATATGGCTGGGTTAAGAAGAGCTTCTTGCGTAAATATTTCCGTCATCGTTGGTTTGGGCATGGTAAATATCATCTTATATAAATGCTAATTTGGCATGTTTTTCATATCCATCGATTTATGACATATACAAGCTACGGTGTAGCTATAAAAACTGAAACATATTTGCTATATAACACTGTAGGTCTGCCGATTGTTTTGAGCATAGTGGGTGTGGTTCATTCCTTCCCACCTACTCCCATTTTTACCACGCTTTTCTCCTATAGCTCAAAGCGGTTGTGTTGTCTCCATCTACTTTTAAACTAATTGAGTCCCATCTATTTTATTTGAATGACAACACTTCATGAAGCCTTTGATTATGAATTCCACTGATATTTTCTCCAATGAATTTAAAACTGAGTGGCCAAGTTATCCAACAGAAGGTTTTTTAATTTTCCCACCTGGATAAGGGTCTGTCTACCAGACAAAGAATCTTCCCTCTAAAGATGGCCTTTGAAAGATTAGTTCATAACCACATCAAGAACCTGTGATTATGAGGTCATACTACCTGGTATGAACACAATGCCACAGTCAATCACTGCTATTTTTGGGTTAACTACTTCTGGAGTAAGATACCCCTTAAATGCATCCATCACTAACATTCTCCTTTTTACTTTCTCCATGTGCAACATAGGAGAAAGTAATGTTTTCATGAAAAAAGTCAAATTCAAGATTTCAATGGAAAAACACGTTCTATGGTCCCCTGAATATGTATTCACTTTTTTCTCGACAATGTCTGTGTGAGTGTGATATGAATTTTGTGGGAGCTCTAATTCAAAAACTAATCATCAGACATGAACAATGCTTTATATTAAAGATTTTTATTAGTATTTCAAGGTCTGAAAAGGTATTGGCTGAAACTGATCAACTGGAAATGGAGCTTCACTCCCATAATTTTTCTTCTTTTAGGCTGGTTTCCAAAGGAAACATAGCCTTATCAAATTGTCCAGCTGTGTGTATGTGTGTGTCCCCTACTGACAACTTTTACACCAATGGACCGATTTTCCTGAAACTTGGTATGAGGCTCATGCTGCCAGGACCCACCTCTGGGCTATATTTTATTTGGCGAAGACTGAAGTCCCGGGTTCGATTCCAGGAACGTTTTTTCCCTATTTGTGTGTTATAGGAAGTCTCAAACCCACAGTAGAGAGATGTTTTCCTTGACACTTTAAAATATCTTACAATTGTGATATGAGAACAAGGTTTGTACTGTTCTAAAGAAAAAAGATTGTAGATTCTAATTCATATCACAGAATTTTTATAATCAATAGTATTATCTTGATTTTCTAGTAAAACTTAGCATTTTGCATTTTAAATAGCATTCATCGGATTGTTGCCATGGAAACCATTATTATCGAACTCGACTTGAGCATAGACAAGAGAACAAATGGGTTCTTTTCTTTTCCACTCAACTACTATTCAGCAATGGACAGTTGATCCATACATATTAACGTGTAAACAGTAAAATTTATTAAATTCGTTTGTTTAAAAAAATACATGCAAAATATATTGCCAGGAAGAGATTTTGACATTGCTTTTAGTATTTTAAACCTGATAATGCTCTATTAATTTGTTTTCCAATATTTTTCTATCATTGAAATACAATGATGGCTAATGGTATGAGAATTCCTTGGAATGACTAGCATATTGAAACATTTCCTGTCAATATAAGTAATTAATTCAGAATGTCAAGTTGGGAAACAAGCCTGCATTAGTCCTGGTTTGGACTTCTTGTTAATTTCTCCATATGTAATATAGAGGAAAGTATTGTTTTCATGAAAAAAATCATTTTCTAGATTTCAATGGAAATATATGTTTTGAGGTCTCCTGAACATGTTTTGAAATATTTGCTTTAATATATGATGATTGTAAAAGCGTATTCGAATACAAGTTGTAGGTAATTTAATATTTGACAGCCTTTGTTTGAAACATTTTTCTCATTTAATGCATTGTTGAAGAGATATTTTAAAAATTAAATTTTTTAGCTCCCAACACCACACCAAGTACTGGTGACTAATGTAAACTTTTTACACTCCTTTTTATTTTCTTAATTGGTGGAGATTCTGGGCTATATTCAACCTCAGAAGGCTATGGATTGAGTTTATTTCTATTCTCTGTAAAGTATTTAAAATTTTCTCGCAGTTCCTTAAAATATATATTATCATTTAACCTAATTGGAATTTTTACTTTTTCCATATACGAAGTATAGAGCAAGTATTGTTTTCATGAAAAAACCCAAATTCAAGTTTTTAATGGAAATACATTTTTTATTACTTGTGTTGTGGCAGCCCGCCTTTGTATATCCAAACTAAACATTTTGATTTTGTTATTTTACATTGTACTTTAGAGTTTTGGTCTCCTGGCAATAATTTTTTCACAGGAAACGCAAATTAGATTTTCAAATATCCCTGGAATTGCGGGAACCTGGGAATAACAATGGTTTTGCATTTTTAATATTTTTCATTTAAACATGATATTTATTATTGATTCAACATTAATACATAAGTCTTTAATAAATCCCAATGACATTTGATACATTATTTGCGACAAATTTTTTGCAGATTCAATATTGATCACATTTTCAATTGCGCAACCGATCATTATTTTATGTCGATGATATGGAGATAACAAGAGACCAAGTACTAATGTATCCTATATTGCAATTCCGTCAACCTGAGGGTAGAAAATTTATGATGGAGGTTTAAAAATAATCTAAAACCAATAAGAGCCTTCTTCTGACCCATTGTGGATCCCTCTGTCACACTATAAAAATGTAAATAAAGGATCAAGATACAGTTTTTGAAAATTTAGCAGGAATGCTCGAATTACATGTGATAACGAAAAAAACTCGAAAAAGTCTTGGGTTCGACTCTAAGGAAGACTTTTCCTATTCCCATAAAATAACACGTAAGCATCGATTTTTCGAGTTGCATATTTTTATTCTTTTTGAGAATTAAATTAGAAATAATTAACCTACGATCTATGATTTAACCCATTTTAAAGACAAAACTATAATATTTCATATTCCGTTCATCTTCTTCCGCCTACAGTTCTAAATTTCTCATGTTAAATGTTTAATTCACATATTTTGGGAAATTTTGCCATTTTAACGGGATGTTGACTTGCCAACCAATTACATTGTTAAACCTTGAAATCCTATTGTCAATTCATTCCTTATTAGTGAATGCGTGCTTTGAATGCTTTTAATATGAAAGGAAGGAGAAGGAAATGATTTTCATAGCAACCAATGTAAACAACATTGTTGCATTATATGCGAGAAGGAACTCATTTGAATGTAGAACATTAATCATCCGCATATTACATTCACTTAGAATCATCGTAAAAGCTCGAGACATGAAACAACGTATGCTTAAAAGAACGATTGTTTGTTTTCCTGACATAAATTTCTGAATACACGTCGAATCAATCAACAGATCAGTTTTTAATGCGAGAATTTGATGCATTTTTAGTGATTTGCAATGTTGCCGGTTTCGTATAATTGGGTACCATTGATTTGGATAATAGCTTGCGTCACATCTATTCACGAAATTTCATTCTAAAAACTTTCCCGTTGAATTTCGACGGGCAACTCCCTAGTTAATATATACTTAATTCACTTGGTCAGAGTGGATAATTTGGTCGATTGGGGGAGGAGAGAGGGGAGAAGGAAAAAGAATAGGAGGGGAAGGTAGTTCACTTCAGCGCCTAGTTTCAGATTCATGCAACCATTACTTTTGGACTTTTTTTACTAAAAACATTCTCGGGCGCGATCATGACATTGTATTAGCATTCCATTAAAATAGAATTAATAGCAAGAAAGGCAACCTGACTATTAATCTCAAATTCCTAATAACTCAGTTACTAAATAGCATTCACTGGAAAAATATTTAGTTTTCATCAAATTTTCTATTGGTACATCATGCATACAGTAAAAAAAATCAAAATTGATAGCTTAACATATGGGGCTGATATTCGGAGTAATATCTAAATAAAACAGCTATGAAGGCAATTCTCGAAAATCTTGACCCGGCACAAAATTCAAATGAACAATTCCCTGGAATCATTGCACATTTTCCCAGGAATGGAGAATAAGAAATATTAGGTAAGTTCTTGGAAACTGGGAATGGGAATTCCCAGTTCCAAAACTCTAATTGCACGCCTCCTTCATGTAAAATTTATTTTGAAATCGGTTCAGCCAATTCCTTCCAAATTCATTATTATTGAAAATTTTAATTTTGCAATTGTTGCACCCCTGCTAAGTTGATCTGGTCCAAATATGTCATTCAGGTTATGAATTTATGTGAAGATTCTATGTACCAAATTTGGTTGAAATCGGTTATGCCAATTCTTCCCAGATATATGCGTACGGACGGACGGACATCACGAAGATAATAGTGCTTTTCAGCATTAACGAAAAGCACCAAAAATAGAATAAGAGATGCATGTATATTTAAATTATGCAATAAAATATACATATTTAAAAATATACAATATTTTTTTACAAATATTTTTAGTGCGTGAATTATAGTTCTAGGGAATGTGTTCGATGGAAATTTGTTCAACAGTATTTGTTTGAACGGAAATTTGGCACCATGATAATTTGATCAATAAGAAATTTGTTAGAAAGCATTAGTTTGAAAGTAAATTAGGCAATGCAGTAATTTGATTGAGAAAAACTGTAATGGAGTCGCATTTATTCGAATATAAATTTGTTCAACAAATTATATTTTAAAAAATCTGATGTGGCCACCACATGACTTTCTCCATATCTGTAATATTTCTAAAAATTTCAAATAGGTTACATAATAATAAATATTTTAAGAAACTGCGAGAAAATTTTAGACTTTACAAAGAATGGAAATAAACTCAAACCATAGCCTTCTGATATTGGATATAGCCACAAAGCTCCAACAATTAAGAAAAAAAGGAGCATTACTAATTGTAAGATGTACCTAAGTGTCAATTGTTAACAATAGTTGTCGGTAGATGGCATGGTGGTGGCAGCTAAAAATATAAGATATCTCTTAAACAATGCAGTATATGGGAAAATGTTTCACACAAAGGTTGTAGAAAATTAAATTTCCTACAACATTTATTCTAATATATTTTACATTTATCAAATATTAAAGAAAATATTTCAAAATAACGGAAAAGTGACAAGAGTAAAAACCCACTTCTGGTTGACCAATTTTTACCAAACACTAATCAGTTCTTTACCCTTTGACAAAAATTTCAAATGTAAAATTTTGCATTGATCTGATTAATAGATTTTGAGTTAGAGAACCCACAAAAAAGCTATCACACACAGGCATCGTCAAGAAAATGGTCAAAATGTGTTCAGGGGACCTCAAAATGTGTATTTCCGTTGAAATCTCGAAGTCGATTTTTTTTATGAAAACATTACTTTCCCCTATACTATGGATATGGAAAAAGTAATAAGCGGACAAAATAAACAGGTGGATACTAGAAAATACTTTTAATGCTTTTGTGTTTAAAGCAATACAAAATGATTGCAACAGAATAATATTATTATGGTACATAATGTGTAATATTATTATACACAGTCAACGAAATGATATTGAATAAAAGTTTTAAAAATTAACATCGGTAATAGCGAGATACACACAAAGTAACAAAGTACTACTAATTTTATTTAAACTATTAATAGCTAATATTTTGCGACACGTCATGTAAATAATCTTCTACGTCAATATTAGGTTCAAAAGTACTCACAACACGCGCAAGTCTCTCGGCAGAGTGTTTATATTTTTTACTTCCAATAGGAGGTTCCCGGCTGCTGATATATTGCTCTATGCGAAGCATGTTTAAACTTTGTTCTTTCTTAATTGCGGTAATTAATTTCCATATATTTGGATGCTCACGTGAAACTTGATTTTGAAAGCCTTGATGCCAACCTTCGATAGGATTATTGGTTTTCGGGAAGCCCTGTTGAACGGTATCAAAACAGTTCCACATTTTTTGGGAAAAACGTGGCAGGCGGTGGCGTCAATTGGACGAACGATCCAAGTGTCTTCAAAATAATCTACCACCATTTGTGCATGAGTGGGCAAAATGTTTAGATCAAAAAGTGCATCAAAATAACCCTTAAACTGTGGTCTGGGAACAAATGCAGGCGCAGATAGCATTCTAAGTTTTAAGGCAAAATCTGGATCGGTGTCGTATTCTCCGTTTAGTTGTATATTTCTATAAATACACTGGCAGAAGTGGAAAAAGCAACCAGGATGCACTGTTTTGGAAAATTCAATGCATATCACATTTACCATTGCATGTTCGAAATCAGTCATAATTGTGTTTGGGTTTGCAGCTGGTTCCAAGTTTTTTATTGTTCTTAAAAGTTGAATGTAACATTGTTCACTTTTGCTGAGAAGTAACACGTATATTAATGGGGTCTACGACAACTCGCTGCTGATTCGCCGCGACCGATTCGCCGCAAGGACAATTCACCACTGGACGATTTGCTGCTAAACCAAACTTGAATATACAACTATTTTGTAAAATTGTCGAATAAAAACAAAAACTGCAGGTAGCTTGAATAAATAAAAATATGGTGACTTATGCAGTAAAATAAAAATCAACAAAATTTGTAATATGGATGTATTTATACACAATATATTTTAAAATACCTATCCTTTCACGAATCCTTTCCCTATACAATGATAGAGCTTTCATATGCTCTCCTTTCGCTATAAAGTACTTATAATATTGCTATCTAGACCCCCGTGCAACGTACGGACAGGATGCCAACTTCACTGTCACGTACAGTAATAATAATTTATCATCTTGCCCAATCACAAAGTAGATACTTCGGAAGATGATGACCAATATTTAGGAGTACACTCATCGATCCCTCACTTTGCCTCTCCACTCCCACAACACATATAAATACCATGTTCTAAGCTTTGTTTTCTCCTTCTCTCAGATGCTTATTGGGGCCTTACCCTTTTACTGAAATTAGAAGGAGAAACCTAGCTAATCATCAATGGCTAATCTTCAGTGTGAAAACAAGAAATTTTGTGTGGAGTGAATTTAAGAATACATCTGGTGGAGGGCAAAGAGGTCATCCAAGGATCCGCCACTGGCCATAGGGCCATGGGTCAGGGATGGTGGCTGAGCAAACAGCGCTAATACCTAACCCTTCAATAATCAGCAGAACTGACTACCAGCACTAATCCTCAGAAAAATACATTTCAGCACATTAGTCGCAATATTTTGGCAAGAAAATGTGTTTACAGAATCTCGAGACTATTATTGGTAGTTTACAATTTAGGGATAAGGCACTATTACTATATGTAACCATGGCCTTACAAATTTATTTTAGTCTAAAAGTAATACCCATCGAGATGGTTCACTTATCAGAACGCGGTCATGAAAAATATGTGTATGACAGTTATTTGTACATGTTTGACAAACTTTCCCATAATGGTAACGCCAAGTTTTGGTGCTATGAACAACGAGGTAGGTGCAAAGCCAGGATCTAAACACAGAATGAAGTCATTATAAAGAAGATAAACAGTCATGCTCATGATGCAGATCCTGCAAAACTTGAAGCTGACCGCATTGTGCCGAGTATAAAGTTCGTGCCAATGGAATTATGGAAGCCACCAGCAAAATAATAAATCATTGTGTAAGGAATGTATCTGATGCTGGAAAGGGATCACTTCCTAATCGAGATGCTTTAAGAAAAACAGTTCCGAGACAACATTCCGCTGCCAACACCGCACCGCCTAGTCCAACTGATCTCGCAGCACTTGTGATACCAGAAGAATGCAAGATCCTGGAATACAAGAAAATTTTTTGTTGGCAGATTCAGGCCCAGGAAATGACCAAATATCAATTTTCAGAGGGCAGAAAAATATTGAAACACTAAGAGAGTCAACTACATGGTTTGTAGACGGTACTTTCAAGGTAGCACCTGGTATATTTTCTCAAGTTTATGTTGTGATGGTGGAAAAATATGGAGGAGTTCATCCTATACTCTATGGTTTGCTTCCAAATAACCAGGGGGTGACATATGTTAAATTTTTTGACATGATAAAACGTATTACATTGTTTCCTCTGTAGCTGTTTCTCCGAATGCAATTACTCCTGGCCAGAATATTTTTGAGAGTGGCCATGTGTCCCTGGATGCAGTTCTCAGAATTCCAGGAATGAAGAAGTCCGTTGGTTTTCCCCCCTCCCCTCCCCAACCCTTTTTTGCCTGGACTAAGGTTCACTGGGATGAACTCAACAACTGCCTCAATCTTATCCTGTGGTGTCTAATGAGCACTCTCCCCCTTGAGGAAGCTGTTGGCCTCTTTTACGACTTCATCTATGGTGTGATAAAAGATTTTGTTCCTACTGTTACTCCTAGAACTAAGAAGTTTTCTTCCTGGTATAAATGCGACACAATTCTTTCCCTTAATAATAAAAATAGTGCTTGTGGAAAGCTTACCCTAGTGAGGAAACCTGCAAATCCTTTTCAGACACTGCATTTTTCAAAATTTTTTATTCGCCATGACTATGCTTATTTTACAAAAGCTGCATCAGATTCCATCTCATCCAATCCCAAGAAATTTTGCTGTCTTATAAATTGTCGCCGTGGTCATTCTAAAATCCTAGATGAAATTTACTATGGCAATACTAATGTTACAGGCTCTTTATAGATCTTTGTTATTTAATATCTATTTCTCTGATTGTTTATCACCCTCCACTAGTTCCACTTTGAATCTTAATAATGTTGATTCCTTCGCTCCTATATGTAATTTTACTTTATCTCAACTTCAAACTACCCATCAGGAAGTTTTTGAATTCCTTTCGAAAATTTCTCCCTATCATGCTCCTGGTCCTGATGGTATTAATCCCTTATTCTTTTGTCATTGTGCTTCCTCTCTCTCTATTCCTCTATGTATTATCTTGAATAGATGTTTTTCACTGGGTATTTTTCCCTCCCAGTGGAAATCTGCTAATATTACTCCTATTCATAAGTCCGACTCCAAGCACGATGTAGCTAGTTACTGCCCTATTTCCTTACTCCCAATACCTTCCTCCATCTGCAAAAGGATCATTTTAATTCGTCTTTATTATTTCACATTACCACATCTCTCTACTAAGCAACATGGATTTTTACCTGGCCGTTCCTGCTTGACAAACTTATCAGTTTTTCAACAACATGCGGTTAATGCTATTGTTGATAGGTCCCAATTAGACATGGCTTTTCATGACTTCTCGAAGGCTTTTGACTCTATAGATCATAATCTTCTTATTCATAAAATTAGCAACCATTATAACATTCATGGAACTTTCCTAAATCTGCTGAGTAGCTTTTTGTAAAATCATGTACAGGGGTTTTTATTAACTGGTATTGCACCTGATTGGTCTCCCATTACTTCAGGCATCTGGCAGGGCAGTGTTCTTGGGCCCTATCTTTTCAACTTGTTTGTTTATGACTTGGCTACTATCCTTGACTTTTCGGGGACCCACACACTTCTTTATGCAGATGACTGCAAAATTGTTAAGCAGGTAGATACATTAGTTGACTGCACATTTCTCTAAGATTCAATTAATCTGGTATCAAATTGGTGTGATACTTGGAAGCTAAAATTAAACTAATAAAAATTAATATTATGTCTATCACACTTTGCAAAAACACTATAAATTTTCATTACCGCATTAATTCAGATATCTTGACGAGAGTTTTACAACAGAAAGATTTGGGGGTAATTACTGATAATAAACTAATTTTTTCTAGTCATATAATTGTAATAAAAAATAAAGCAATGTCCCTGTTGGGCTTATTGTATTGTTTCACAGATATCAATGACCTGTTAGCGCTCAAAATGTATTTTTCTACCATTGTGTTACCTCTGATTACATATTGTTCTCCCATATGGATGATGTCTACTATCTCAAATCTCTCTTCCCTTGATAGTGTCCTAAACATTTTCCTGAGAATTGTGAAATTTCATGTACCTACTCTTTGGTGTGTTTCCAATGATGCTATTTTATCGGCTCTTTCGTTGGATAATCTATTTGTTACTCGAACTAAATCTGATCTTTCTTTTATGTATAATATCTTAAATTCTATTACAGACTGTCCTGACTTATTATCCTATTTAAATTTCCGAGTCCCACGTAGAACTACCCGGTCTTCTTCCCTATTTCAAATGTCTACCCCAAGGATTTCCCTTGCTAAACGATCTCTCTTTTTTTGTCTACCCTCTCTTTTGAATGCCTTACCCCCTATGTTGATCCATTTTTCCTATCAATTAAATCCTTTATTCAGCTTGGAAGCACACATATTACAGTTAAATGACCATAAGCATTGCCCAAACATTTGCTATTGTCTAGTTTTATTTTTTTAACATTTGTTGTATTTTATTGTTATCTTAGTAATTATGACTTTTATTGTTGAGTTTTCACTTTAAATTGGCTATTACGCTGTATGTAAAATTATTGATAAATAAATAAAATAAAAGTATAGAAAATAATGTAAAACCAACATCCATATCCTGTGATTTTGAATTGGCAGCAATTCGAAGTATCGAGGAAGTATTTCCTCATGCTGATATTCGTGGTTGCTTTTTTCATTTAAACCATAACATAAAAAAGCATAATGGTACACTAGGTTTAACTAAGGTACCTGAGCCAAATAACGCCATGTACCAATATAATGTCACCCCGAGTTTCTCAAAAACCAGACCAGTGTGGCATTGTTGAGTGTCAGCAATCTGTACACACACGCCATCTTGTGAGAAAACTAGTAGTCAAAGTTCGCCATTGCTTACCTGCGAGATGCCACTACAGACATTTAGTGTTGAGTCACAGTGCTAAGAGGTTGTTACTATATCAAGGTAAGTATATCTTGGTAATTTCATAAGGAATATCACGAATAACCATGTAAAGCCATATATTTTCTTGAAGCTTGTAGTTTTTTCTGGCTATAAATGTAACTGAAGTTATTTAAAATGCCAAAGTGTTACAGAAACTGAAAGAGAAACGCCATCAAGTAATCAGTAGACCAGTATTGCCACCATGTAAACATGCTATAGCCGTTTAATGCCATGGTATGATTTCTAGGCTATTCGTCACTCTTAAATTAATGTTGTTGATTTTAAAAACCATTTCGAGCACTTACGTATATCATTATTCTGTTTACATTGAACTATTAAAACTTCTTGATTCATGATGGTGTTTTCTTGTTTCTGTGGAGAAAATGCCAAAAAGAGCCCTCTAGTCAGAAGATCAGTTGTTGGCTGCAATGAATGCTGTGGATGGAGGGACAAGCATTAAAAGAGCTTCAGAGATATATAAAATTTCTAGAAGGATGCTTTGCTGGATCACATATCAGAAAACTTGGTCAAAATCCGTACCTAATGAAGGGCATGGAAAATGATCTTTGAGCTTGTATTTTTTGTCTAAGTGAGATTGGCATGCTGATAACATCAAAATTTTTGCTCATCTCTGTTTTCAATTTTTGCTTGCTCAACAATTTCCCTTGCCCTTTTGGTTTGTCAAAACGGTCAGCTGGCAGGAAGTGGCTGCGACTTTTTCTCCAGCATCACCCAGAGATAGCTGCAAGAAAAGTGCAACATATGAATCCAGGTCGCGCTATGAAACTGAACAAATTCATAGTTAACGACCATTTTGATAAGCTGCGAAATGTCTTGCTAGAAAAAGATTTGATGATAAAGCCTGAACAGGTCTACAATATTGATGAAAAAGAATGCTGGCTCACAGTCCACCACCAGCCGATGGTTTTAGCCCATAGAGGTGTGAAAAGGGTCCATCTGGTTGCACCTGAGCATGCAGAAAAGGTCACAATTGTCATATGTGCCAATGCTCTTGGTACTCCAATTCCACCGATGGTGATTTTCAAAGGACAATGTTTAAAACCAGAATGGAAGAAAGATATGCCTCCAGGAACAGAAGTTGTCATGAGTGGGAAGGACTCGATGAACACTACAGTATTTATTCACTGGCTCAACCCCTTTGCCCGATACAAGATATCAGGGGAAGTGTTGCTCATATATGATGATCTTACTTGGATGCTAACATTGCACACGCTGCCGATAAACATGGAATCACTCTTTACTGTCTTCCAAGTAATATGATCCATGAATTGCAGCCGATGGACAAGTCTGTTTTCAAGTTGTTTGAAACATTCTGGGACAATGAGGTCCTGTTGTTCTTTGATAGGAACAAAACCAGTATATCGTCCTGTTGGCAAAACGTTTGACGGTGAAACGTCCGGCCACACGAACAAGAGATGCATGAGCAAATGTTGGCGAACAAATTTTTGTGCACCGCGAATTATATCTTGATAATTTTAGATTGTTAAGGGGCCCCAAAAATGCTGACTACACCAGGCCCCGCATTAAGGTGTCCCTTAAATTCTAAAACTGAGAAAAGTAACTTGCTCAACGCATTAAAATATGCTTTGTGGTTAGAAAACGCTTCTGTTTGAAGCGTTTTGAAGTAGTAAATTTTTTAGAGGCCCCTCATGGGGCCTAAATGCAGTAAGATTGAACACTTCACTTTTTGGGTTAGAAATACTGTGTCATGGTAAATCGATCGAGTTACGGCTCTTAAGGGCGAAAATTTCAACCGTTTTGACGTATCTCTAACAGTTTCGGCGGAAATATCCATTAAAAGCGCGCGTCCGAGCGCCGTGGCCGGGCGGCGGCTGCTGAGGTGTGGGTGGGGAGGGGAGGGGGCGTGCGGGCCGCGCGCAGGGAAATACGACTGGCTACGTGACGCATGTGACCTATCCAGCGTAGTGCAGCGTGTTGCGACCTGTCAAGTATTGTTGAATTGGTGAGTTCTGACGTCTTGCCGTAGTCAGTTATTTCGCATTTTCACATTTTTGAACTCTTGCTTGAAGCGGTGTACGATCTACATATGAAGCCCTCTGGAGGTCCAGACACTGTTATTTAATCGATTTCAGCAAGCGTGGCCAACCCTTGATACCGCGCGTTATAGCACCGGAGTTGCGGACCAAGAAGTGCTGAAAGCTATAGGGGATGATATTGACAATATAATTCAATTCGCCTTAGAACAAATCCAGCTCTAGTCAAGTATTTACGTGACACTAGAGCCATGCCGACCCTCCCACGGCCGCTCCCTGCCCCCCTCCACTTCCGCCGCGAGGCACCGCGAATGAGACGAAGATTTCATCCCCCTCGGGCACTCCCCTTTACCACTTGAGTGCGGCGCGCGATTTCTGGACGGCCTCCCACATTTAAATTCAAAATCTTATCCTTTAGCTTACCATTATTATTTACCATTGCCCCCCCCCCCCCCTCCTTCCAGGTGAACCAACCCAGGGATGATTATCTCGAAGTTTTGAGTCTCTCAGTAATATTTGCTGGCGGTGTCCCACCAAAGCGGATCAAATTCATGGCCCCAGGAGTTTTCCACAAGGCAAGGTGGATGAGTAAAGCAATCTACTCCCTAAAACTGTTGATGTTTAAGGACCAATTCCGTCTAACCAAGAGGGAAGAAAAGGGACTCCTTCACGTGAATATTTTTCTTGTACGTGTGTATTTGAACTGTTGGTACCGTCCCCCTGATGCAATCGGTGCTCCAAAGAATGACATGGAACTAATCGGTGATTTGTCCAAATGGAAAGCCGTTGATCCTCCAGGCGCCACTGTTGCTCTGCGAAAACTATCGGGACATTTGTGGTATCTGAGTGAGACTTTGGTGCCCATTTCTTTGTTTGACGGAAGAATCTCTGTGGAGCAGAAAAAAGCTTTCATCAAAAACCTAAAGAATAGTCAGGGCCTCCCAGATCCTCACAAACGTCTCCCGATGTTGGCAAAAGAGCTTGATGGCATGGAAGTTCTCTTCACCAAGAATAGCATGGACTTCTTTGAAATCCCTCGAGGTTTCTTGGATCTTTACCCGACCACATGGTTTGACAACGCGGAGTACCAAGAAGCACGGGAAGTGGTGCAAAATATGCGCGTGGTGAAAGACCATGCCGAGCGTGCTATAAAGCTAATGCAGACGCACAACCGGAAAGTCACAAACAAGGAGGAAGACTTTCAAGATCTCCTGCAGGTGTCTTCCCAGTACCACTCCATCATAAAGGGATCGAAAAAACCAACTTCCGAGCAGTTGGATAAATTTACTAATAACAATTAATGATACGGCAGAATAAGCTAGTGTTTAAAGCTGTGTTTAAAATCTTCTAAATATAACAATAAAGTTTTGTTTCCTCTAGCTTTATTAGTTATTTTTTTAAACAGGTCGTCTGCTTCAATTGCCTCGCTGAAATTATCCAATACTGTTTCGTGTCTCCCCCCCTTTCCCATCGCCTCCCGCGGCACGCAGCCCGCACGCCCCTCCCCACCCACACCTCAGCAGCCGCTGCTCGCGCCGGCGCCGCCCGGCCACGGCGCTCGGACGCGCGCTTTTAATGGATATTTCCGCCGAAACTGTTAGAGATACGTCAAAACGGTTGAAATTTTCGCCCTTAAGAGCCGTAACTCGACCGATTTACCATGACACAGTATTTCTAACCCAAAAAGTGAAGTGTTCAATCTTACTGCATTTAGGCCCCATGAGGGACCTCTAAAAAATTTCCTACTTCAAAACGCTTCAAACAGAAGCGTTTTCTAACCACAAAGCATATTTTAATGCGTTGAGCAAGTTACTTTTCTCAGTTTTAAAATTTAAGGGACTCCCTACCCCACATCCACCTAGGGACGGCCCTGTTCATAAGCGTCTAGTTTTGAATCTTGATGGAGAGTATCTAATAATTTTAGGTTCTGGATGCTGATAGAATTATTGTTTTTTGTACAAGCATTCCTTGTTATAGTGTGCTTCACTTTGTACGATTTTTTTGCTAAATGCTGAATCATTGACACATTGTCTTGGGCATATAGTACAGCACATAACTTTCTCATAAAATTAATTATGCCTAATTAATATTTTTAGGTAAGTTACAATTAAATTAAATCATCATCAAACTATCCAATGAACAAAAATTGTAATCTCTTCTATAGTTTCTTGGTGCTATTTTGAAGGCAGCTAATCTACATTAGATTTTGTCAATATAAAGTTTAATAGATCTTATTGATTCAATTTCACTGCAATAAGTAGCCATAATTTATTTTCTTACCTGTATATTTTACATGTAGTGCTTATTAGCTTCTTTATTAACTTCTACTTGGTTATGAATTATTTGAAAATAATATCCTTTCATGAAAGGGATTTTCATTTAGGGTCATTCGTAGGACAGTTCACGTTTGAAAATATATTACATAATCGTATTGCAAATGCATTGGGACGGCAGCATAGAAGGTGTACCTAGTTCAATCAGCAAGTTGGCCCCTCCTACATTAATAAGCAAGAAAAAGAAATCCTCTGGGAAACAAAGGTAAATCCCCTTTACCCTTGTTTAATCTTGTCTGATGTGGTATTAGTTGCGTGATTAGTATGTCAATGGAGTTCATTTTTGTGTTTTTGAACCCTTGTAATATTTGTAATGAATCAAAAGCATGGAAATACATATGTTACTTTATATGTCAAGGCAAACCACTGTGGACAAGAAAGGTAAATAAATAAAACAAAAAGTATTTTTAAAAATACTATTAACTTTTCAAGATCTCTAAAAAGCATAAAATAAATTTATGTGTACACCTCAGCATATCCATTGGTTAGTTTATCTCCAAAATTTGTTGTCAGGGAGAGCTCTTTTTACAGCCATAAAGGATTTTAGTTCTGGTTAAAGTTTCCAGAAAAGATTATTTGTGCTTAACAATGGCAATGAGAGAATTTAACTTTAACTTTTGAAATTATGTACCTACACTACAGGTAAATAGCAATAAACTTGCAAACCTTCTCCACAATCCTGAAACAAAATACCAGACCTACACAATCCATAATACAAAAATATCTTTTGAGGCTAGTGATAAAATTTACATAAAGTATACTAAAAGGAAATGAAACTCACTTTAAAGAATATATTGCTCATTTAAAACATAACAGATGTAACAATTCCAGTGTCACAGCTCACATACAGGTGTCCATCAGTAGTGGTCTTCATTGGTTCCTGAAAAACAGAGCACTAACTGAAATTGCATTAAGAGGGAGAATTGTTTTCATAAAAACTAATGTAATAAATTTAATCCATACTTCCAAACTACTCTCAAAGTTAATGAATTCCGAATATAGTATATTTTTGTGCTTGAATAAGTTAAACAATTTAAACATATAAAGACATGCTTTTTATGAACATATAAAAATATTCAGCATTTTATCTTATCATTAATCTCACTAATTTCAAGACTTTACAAACATCAACTTGTCATTCTCCACCTTCAATTCATGGAATGACTTCAAGTATCATTGAAAGTGAGAAACTCTTTCTTTGTTTCTTTTCAGAAACATCGTTAGTAGTAGTGCATTTGTTCGTATCAGCGCAGTCCGCCATTTTTAATGTGATATTATAAAGATAAACAAAAGATAAAGCTAATGACGTCATAACAAAAGACGATCGTTATGTGCAATGTTAGGTTAGTACTTGGATGGCGGCGGATTCGAATCGAATTAAACTTTCTGGATTGGTATTTTGGATGGCGGTGGATTTAAGTACGTTAAAATGAAGCGAAATATTGATCAAGTTTTTTATTTCCAATAAAGTACAATCATTATTACTTTATAAATACACACAACGCAAATAACAATCTTTTTTCAAAGGAGGTGGTCCATCGATATGAATTTCTCCTTTATTGTAGTGTTCCAGGTATGGCTGATATCGTTCCCTCTGACGCCGATCTTCTAATTCTTGTAATTCGGGAAATGTGACGGTTTTGCTGATGGATGTCACGTGGATGATACAATTCAATATAATCAAAAGGTATCAATTTCAGATCCTCCAATTTCATCGTCTTCCAACCACGTTCACGATAGGTCTGAATAGCCGACCCAACTTTATGTATGATTGCGAGTTGTTTTAAGTCCATAATTGAAAATTAATTATTTTCAAATCAATGATTGCTTAGATTGATAATATATTAATAATTATTAAATATAAATTAAATTACCTTTGGAGAGCGATCTGATGCGTGGAATATCTGGATGCGTCTTTCTTCGAAAAATTCACTTTATGCACGCGACCGTCCTCTGCCGAGTCTCATCTATTTAGGTCACTAAGGAGTTTATGAATGAAAACACTTCGGGGGGTAGATGAAAAACAGGTTTTCAGTTCAGCTATTGCACCCGAGTGGTGGATGAGTTTAGGTCACTAACCTCTGGTAGTAAAAAAATAAGATCTACGGTCTCGCATTCAAACGTCGGTTTTGCTCCAGCGTGTCGAAAGAGAAAGTCATGTTTAATACCTGGGTAGGATAGGATATTGGCCTCTGGTTGTTTTAAAAAAACCTACGGTCAGGGCAGGTTTTATCAAGTAAATAACACACGAGATAAGTAAAAAATCGATTTATTTAACAAAGATATATGCAAAGTTAGTTTTTTTTTACAAACATTGCTCCATACTTATTCTATATTTATTATTAAACAACCTCCATGTCGCTTCATTGGTTATAGCCTCTTTTAATAACGACTTCACCAGTCCATTTTTCGCCAAATCGTCTTTCTTTGCTTCGATAAGTTCTTTTCTGAAACCATCATCCAATAATTGAATTAGTCTTAACGTTATTATCACGTAAAAATCTGTACGGTTTGAGGATAATATAAGCGTGAAAGTATTGTATAGAAATTATACCTTTTTTTGTTCGAATAAATTAAGCCATTGATCATTACTCAGAATGACTGCCCCTTTACCGATTTGAGTAAATTGCACACACAATTCAAAAGTTTCACAATGATGGGTATTCCAAATCTACATCTAACAAATATCCTACGGTGCCTTCATCATCAACATAACGAATTTCATCTTCTACCTGAAAATGATAACCCGCCAGGTTCAGATCAGAAAAAACTTCTAACAACATTACTCAATAAGAAACGCTATGTAATTCACATTTCTCTGTTGAAACAAGCATTACAGCTAGGGTTAAAATTAAAAAATATATTAATAGAATAATAGAATTTCAACAATCTAATTGGCTTGAGTCATATATAATAAATAATACTGAGAAGCGGAAATTGGCTACTAACGATTTCGAAAAGGAATTCTTTAAATTAATGAACAATTCAGTTTTTTGGGAAATCTATGGAGAACGTACGTAAAAGAATAAATATTGAATTGATCTGTGACACGAAAAGATTGCAAAAAGTAGTAGCAAGATTTCTACATATTATTGTTCCTATTGTAATGTTGAACTATTTAGTATAAGACTTGTGAGATTATGTAATTGATATATAGGAATGGGGGAATGCAATTGTATGAGTATTGAAATTGATATTTTTTTTCAGATACTACGTATATCAATTTAACCTCCTTTTTCCTAACCTGTATATATAAATTATTTATTTTTTTATTTCTTTCATTGTTTTTTAAACGGTTGGGGATGGAAACACTTTGTGAGGTGTGTTTCGCATATTTTAACCCACGTTATCGCGTAGCCCATGAAATGAGCGACGTTCATATGCGACACGTGATACAGAGAGGTGGAAACCGAGTTGTAGAAATAGAATCGGCAGTGAGGAATCGTCTAAAGACATTTTGGGTGAGTGGAGATGGAGTGAATAAAGACATTATCACGTTTTTAGACGGTATTAGGGAAATTTTGATAGGTAAAATTAGCGAACAGTTGGCAAATACGGCTCTGAAAAATAATATAATTTTAAAAGCTACGTTTAAAAAGGAGATCGAATCCAGTGAGAGAGTGTTCAAAACGAAAAATGTTCGAGTCCTTCAGGCTAATGATATTGATGAAATTTTGAATAAACTTTTTGGAAAAATTTTGAAGGAAAAGTCTGAGCAGCAGGGAAAAGGTTCCAGTTGGCCGTTATCCGAGATTCTTGGGTTGGAATTGAGGATCAATAAATATAGACCTTTGAGAGGGTCCTCTTTTATTGATTTGTCACCAAAAATAAAAAACACACTTTCGGTAATAAATATCAATAATAGCGATTCCTTTTGTTTTAAGTATGCGATTTGGGCAAAAAATGTTCAGAAAGATCCTCAACGCGTGTCCAAATACAACAACGAGGAATTTCGAAAAGGGTATGATTGGGATTGCATTGAGTACCCAGTAGAGCTCTCAAAAATTCCAAAATTTGAAAAAACCAACAATATTTCGGTTAATGTTTTTGGTATTGATGAAAAAAATAACGTGTACCCTATCAAAGTTGTGGAAGAGGAACTCGATGACCACCGGGACCTTTTGCTTTTAACAGAAGGCTCCAAGAGCCATTATTGTTATATAAGAAATTTTGAAAGATTAGTTAGTTCACTGCCAGATGACTAAAAATCATTATAAAATTTACATCTGCAAAAGATGTTTCACTCATTATTACGATGAAGAAAAGCTCGTGGAACATAAACGGGACTGCAACACCAATGCTCCCTCAAAAATCCTGCTCCCCACAGATGAAGACAAGTGGTTAAAATTAAAAAATTTCGGGCACACTATGCGTGCCCCTTTCGTGGTGTACGCCGATTTCGAATGCATCCTACCAAAATTTGTCAGTTGCAGTAGCCCTCTTGATCATTCCTATTCGATATCCACCCAAAAACATGAGGTCATGTCTTTTTTTTTTGTTTTGGTATCCTCCACGGGAGAGATTTTCGATCCCGTTCTCTATCGTGGTGCGGATGCCGCCGAGGTATTCGTTAAGAATTTAAGAGAGGTCTCAGAGCTCATATGCAGAGTGTACAAAAACGTGACCCCTATGGTTGCGATGACCCCGGAGGAACAGGAGGCATTCAAAACGGTGACTGTTTGTCACATTTGTGGGGAGGAATTAGGTGATGATCGCGTGAGAGATCACTGTCATCTCACGGGCATGTATCGAGGACCTGCCCATTCAAATTGTAATTTAAATTTCAAAATGCCAATGCCAATTTCCGCTTCTCAGTATTATTTATTATATATGACTCAAGCCAATTAGATTGTTGAAATTCTATTATTCTATTAATATATTTTTTAATTTTAACCCTAGCTGTAATGCTTGTTTCAACAGAGAAATGTGAATTACATAGCGTTTCTTATTGAGTAATGTTGTTAGAAGTTTTTTCTGATCTGAACCTGGCGGGTTATCATTTTCAGGTAGAAGATGAAATTCGTTATGTTGATGATGAAGGCACCGTAGGATATTTGTTAGATGTAGATTTGGAATACCCATCATTGTGAAACTTTTGAATTGTGTGTGCAATTTACTCAAATCGGTAAAGGGGCAGTCATTCTGAGTAATGATCAATGGCTTAATTTATTCGAACAAAAAAAGGTATAATTTCTATACAATACTTTCACGCTTATATTATCCTCAAACCGTACAGATTTTTACGTGATAATAACGTTAAGACTAATTCAATTATTGGATGATGGTTTCAGAAAAGAACTTATCGAAGCAAAGAAAGACGATTTGGCGAAAAATGGACTGGTGAAGTCGTTATTAAAAGAGGCTATAACCAATGAAGCGACATGGAGGTTGTTTAATAATAAATATAGAATAAGTATGGAGCAATGTTTGTAAAAAAAAACTAACTTTGCATATATCTTTGTTAAATAAATCGATTTTTTATTTATCTCGTGTGTTATTTACTTGATAAAACCTGCCCTGACCGTAGGTTTTTTTAAAACAACCAGAGGCCAATATCCTATCCTACCCAGGTATTAAACATGACTTTCTCTTTCGACACGCTGGAGCAAAACCGACGTTTGAATGCGAGACCGTAGATCTTATTTTTTTACTACCAGAGGTTAGTGACCTAAACTCATCCACCACTCGGGTGCAATAGCTGAACTGAAAACCTGTTTTTCATCTACCCCCCGAAGTGTTTTCATTCATAAACTCCTTAGTGACCTAAATAGATGAGACTCGGCAGAGGACGGTCGCGTGCATAAAGTGAATTTTTCGAAGAAAGACGCATCCAGATATTCCACGCATCAGATCGCTCTCCAAAGGTAATTTAATTTATATTTAATAATTATTAATATATTATCAATCTAAGCAATCATTGATTTGAAAATAATTAATTTTCAATTATGGACTTAAAACAACTCGCAATCATACATAAAGTTGGGTCGGCTATTCAGACCTATCGTGAACGTGGTTGGAAGACGATGAAATTGGAGGATCTGAAATTGATACCTTTTGATTATATTGAATTGTATCATCCACGTGACATCCATCAGCAAAACCGTCACATTTCCCGAATTACAAGAATTAGAAGATCGGCGTCAGAGGGAACGATATCAGCCATACCTGGAACACTACAATAAAGGAGAAATTCATATCGATGGACCACCTCCTTTGAAAAAAGATTGTTATTTGCGTTGTGTGTATTTATAAAGTAATAATGATTGTACTTTATTGGAAATAAAAAACTTGATCAATATTTCGCTTCATTTTAACGTACTTAAATCCACCGCCATCCAAAATACCAATCCAGAAAGTTTAATTCGATTCGAATCCGCCGCCATCCAAGTACTAACCTAACATTGCACATAACGATCGTCTTTTGTTATGACGTCATTAGCTTTATCTTTTGTTTATCTTTATAATATCACATTAAAAATGGCGGACTGCGCTGATACGAACAAATGCACTACTACTAACGATGTTTCTGAAAAGAAACAAAGAAAGAGTTTCTCACTTTCAATGATACTTGAAGTCATTCCATGAATTGAAGGTGGAGAATGACAAGTTGATGTTTGTAAAGTCTTGAAATTAGTGAGATTAATGATAAGATAAAATGCTGAATATTTTTATATGTTCATAAAAAGCATGTCTTTATATGTTTAAATTGTTTAACTTATTCAAGCACAAAAATATACTATATTCGGAATTCATTAACTTTGAGAGTAGTTTGGAAGTATGGATTAAATTTATTACATTAGTTTTTATGAAAACAATTCTCCCTCTTAATGCAATTTCAGTTAGTGCTCTGTTTTTCAGGAACCAATGAAGACCACTACTGATGGACACCTGTATGTGAGCTGTGACACTGGAATTGTTACATCTGTTATGTTTTAAATGAGCAATATATTCTTTAAAGTGAGTTTAATTTCCTTTTAGTATACTTTATGTAAATTTTATCACTAGCCTCAAAAGATATTTTTGTATTATGGATTGTGTAGGTCTGGTATTTTGTTTCAGGATTGTGGAGAAGGTTTGCAAGTTTATTGCTATTTACCTGTAGTGTAGGTACATAATTTCAAAAGTTAAAGTTAAATTCTCTCATTGCCATTGTTAAGCACAAATAATCTTTTCTGGAAACTTTAACCAGAACTAAAATCCTTTATGGCTGTAAAAAGAGCTCTCCCTGACAACAAATTTTGGAGATAAACTAACCAATGGATATGCTGAGGTGTACACATAAATTTATTTTATGCTTTTTAGAGATCTTGAAAAGTTAATAGTATTTTTAAAAATGCTTTTTGTTTTATTTATTTACCTTTCTTGTCCACAGTGGTTTGCCTTGACATATAAAATAACACATGTTTCATCAGCATTCCCTATCTGACTTAATAAGTAATTGTGTATTTTACAAAGCCTGATGATGTGATGCGAAAACTTTTTCTTCATAGTCAGTTGGAAGCTTTTGTGCAAGAGTTGTTGTTTGAAGCCACTTCCATGTATAAATCACTGGCACTATCCAATATTTGCCTAAAAATCATTTCTTGGAAAGTCTTATTCACTGGCAATTTTTTACTCTCACAACTGAAGCACATTTGAATAATCACCATTCCATTTTCCCTATGCTCGTCAACAAAGGATGATGCATGTGCATCAGCCATGTTTAGGTGATTTACATGCAGAAAATGCTTCCCCAATTTTAATTTAATCATTTTCCAAAAACGAATATTGTTTTTCCACATTCAATTTCCTTGCAGGTTCTCTTGGTTATTCTGCGCACCTCACAACCTTGATTTTGAAATTTGCCTCATAACTAGACCTCATTTCTTTACTTAAAATTGATCTTCTCTCAACACGATCCACTATTTATGGAACATTTTATAACTTCAAAGATGAAGAATCATTAACAGGTATAGTAACTAACCCAAATGTACTGATATTATACTCAATATTGGATAATGATTTTGATATATTGAATTCTCATATGAAATTAACATACACATTGAGCTTTGTGTAGGCTTTTGGTTAAGGTGTGAATATAAGATACACCTTGAGTTCTTGATTGCCAAATTTTGGAAAAAAGTGTGGCTTATATTTGGGCCAATATGGTGAGTTATAGAAATACTTGTCCTTTGAAAATATTCATAAATTAATCTTTTTGTATTGTCAACTTCACACTAAAGTTGTTTTGATATTTTTTTAGCTATCTATTGAATAGATTTCATATTAGTTAAAGAGCTTAAACAATATGTATGTAATTATTAAGGCAGAAAGATGTTTTAAGTGTTAAAAAACATTTTATTGATTCATATAAGTGTTCTCAAGTATCATCTGATTTTTATTGTCAATGCTAAACAAAGGAACATACCTGTGTGAAGTCCTATTCTCAGCTTAAGCTGCTCATTAGGTCTATGTCTGATTGAGAATGTGAGAACTGCATTAAGCAGAGCAAGTGCCATTCGAGCAATTTCTCGTGCATGTCGGTTACCATTACTCACAGGAAGACCTGAAACTACCATGTATGCATCTCCAATTGTTTCAACCTAGGAAAAATTATAGAGGTAATCAGCTAAAATAAGAGAAAATCGGCAAACAATTATAATAACACAATACATTTGAATATATTAAATTAATAAGATTTAACTGTATAAGTATTAAATTGTTCCCACTGTTTATCATTTTTACTCATCTGATATTAGAATATCTGAAAACATTTTAGAGGAGCTCCTTCAAGTCAGACCAATTTTGATGAATTTCTTAATCCAGTATCACTTTCATTCTCTTTATTACCAAATATTTTGCTGGCAAGAAGGTCTTGAAACCATTTAAATGCCACCATTGAACATAACTGAAAGTTTCCTAAGATAATAATAATAAAAAAGAAAATTTTAGGTGAACAAGATGGAAAAATGACTTGTCATGTAGTAAACCATCAGACAACTTGGCATTTAAAGGATTAAGAGTTATACTTATCCCAGAAGAGATTATATGTAACAGTTTTCTATTTTCTTAGACAATATCACAATGACTTCATTTTTCCATTTTAAATAAATATCTCCTCAATTTGGCAATTGGGATCTTTTTTCCTACACTATCTAATCACAAGAATGTCTCACACAAAGAGAAATACAAAATATTCCCTCAGTGTTTTAAAAAATAATGTGAAAACTTGGGAAAAGAGGGAGTAAGAATTTTAGAATTTTCTGGATTTCAGGTGAAAAGGCCTAGCATGTGTATGCAGTAATTAAAAAATATGCAATAAAGGCACCTAAATAGTTAAGCTAATCAATGTTAATAACAATAAGAGAAATAATAACTGTATCACAATAATTTTCCATTACATATCATCTTCTCAGCTTTGAGCTAAGGAGTCATGATTGCAAGCTCTTTGTGAAATCCTCCATGGAAGCATTGCTTCCAAATTAGAAATTAAAATAATAATAACAGTAATAATAATAAAAATTACTCATTCACATGCACAATTTTATAAGGCCACCTTCAGTAAAACCATTCAACTGCAACATCATTTTTAAAATCCATCTTGACAGCTGGCGCCATGCAACGGCTGAAAATATCACTACTAGAAAGCAGCAATATTATTGCATACATGTCAATGAGCCATTCGCTGTAGTATACGAGTGGAGACTAGGTGTCTAGTCAACTTATCTTACAGTTTCAATAAGTCACAATTCTGACATTTCTCATGAACCTTCATTAGGGTGCAGCGCAAAATAAAAATGTTTGAAAGGTTCAGGTGCAGCAATACCAATCAATGCCATTGCAGGAAAAAATTATCTGTGCAAATTTTCAGCTTAATCGGACAATATTTAGAGGTTGTGCATGGCTTACAATGTTGCCGCACAATTACCAAGTTGTGCATGCGTGAAGTAGCCTATTCTGACAAGTCTTGACATGTCAGCGCCATTAATGTTTCAGCATGCGTAACACATTCAGGCTGCATTGTCGTAAGCGATCGCTATTGGAGCATGCAGCGGTCAGGTTGTAGCTTGTGTTGCCATTGGGTCTGTGTTTTGAAGATGGCGTATCAATACTGGAAAAGTTATTATTTAGTAGGTCTGAGGAGGGGCAAATTAATGGGTGATAGATTGCCTCCAGGAGAGAGGTGCTTTCTCTGTTTTTCTACAAACATTTGACTCTCAGATTGACTACGAAAAAGTGCTACAGAAGTGATACACAAAGTTAAGCAGTTTTGGAATTGGGCAAATATTCCTGTCATGGAAACAAGGAATGCCATTCCAAAACTTCTAAATTTGCACAGACAATGGGAAAAACTTTGAAAAAGTGCTAGCCGTGGAGAAAATAAACAATAAAAAAAAGGGTGATCATCAAGCCAATGCCCATGCAGTGGTGGGATGCCTTGTGCCACACAGCGGAAGAAGGAATCAGAATTTAAGGGAAACACAAGGAATTGTTCGATATTGCATTTAAAGATGCTACGAAAAAAATTACCATTCAGGAAGACCGAGATTTTTTGACAAGTCAAAGGGAGAAATGTGGACAAGGCTGCATGACCACTGTAGACAGAGTTCACATGGAGAAGACTATATGTAAAGCTATGCACAAGAAGGCAGACCTCAGGAGGGAAGTCTTAAACAAGAAAGAAATGCAGGTGCTTGAAGATCAAGACAGCCTCAAGTCATCAGAGAGTGATACAGGGGACAGTCTCTCTAGTGAAGAATTCAAAGTGGTTGAACCTGTAAAGCATAAGGCCAGAAATATTTTGATGCCTGCATTGGTGAGTGTGCTGGACAGGACAAATACATCAGGGAGAGCAGCAGCTTGTATTATAGCTGCACAAGCAAGCAGTATGGGTGAAAATATCCAAGGCCTGTCGATTAGTGAACAAAGCATCAGGCAACATCGGCATGCATTTGTGTGGATATGGCAAAGAAAATTATGGGTGATTTTCAGCCGGCTGGTCCATTGGTCATGCACTGGGATGGCAAATTGATGCCGGACATTGTTTCCAATGTGAGCAGTCAACCGAAGGTATTGCTTGTTTGTTTAGTGGTGGCAGTCGGCGACGCGTGAGAAGGGAAGGGAAAGACTTGGGAGGGGAACCTTTAACATGCTCACACCTGCAGACTTCCAAGGATGATTAGCATCATGGAAAAAACGCTGGGAACTCTGTATAAAAGCCCAAGGGGATTATTTTGAAGGGAATGGTGGAAATTAGGACTTAGCGTAAGTAATTTTTTTATGCACAAATTCCCAGAACTTTTGGGTAGCACCTCGTAAGATGCAACTTGATTTTAGGCAATTTTTCAAGAAAAAAGAGCATCTTATATAGGGCGCCCTGATTTTCAGGGATGAAAACTGGGATTAGACAAGCTCTGAAGAAAAAAGGAACATAGGTTGGACACAGCTGGGAAAAACAGGAACAATATATTTTTAGCACATTTTTCTAAAAAAATCACTTCTGTATTTGGGTTATCTGTCCATGTACATAATAAATCCAAGTTATTTGTCTGTTGAGTTAAAAGTTAGATAGACGGCTTATAACTCAAACACTTTTCATTCTTTTATGATCAAACTTTCAGGAGTTACAGAAATAAAAAAACTGAAAAAATTTCATTGTATTTCCAAATACAGTGGAATTTTTTCTGAGTTTTTTTAAATTTCCTTAAGATGGAACTCCACAAAACTGAGGCTTTCTCAGTGAATTATATTTCAGGTATTATTTAGCAGTGCAACTTTTATGTTTTAAGCTGCCTGCCATAAACAATGAAGTCATGTGTTCCATTCCAAGAGCATTCATTTTCCTCATTTGATTAGCACGGGGATGAGTGTAGCACAATAATCATTGGCATATTAAAATTGCTCAGAATCATTGTAGGAGTTCAAGCCTTGAAATAACGAATGCCTAAAAGAAAAAAAATTCAGTTTCTGCCATTGATTTTTGAATAACCTTCGAATTGATTAACAAATTAGTTTTTAACTGGCATGTTCTTCAGGAAAAATCATTCATTGTCAAGGTGATCTGCATTGTTACTGGTTTCAAGTAATTGTGTACAATTGACTTGGATAATAACATCGCATTGGATCTATCATAATATCAAAGAAATTTTGACTTATTTAAAATTTAAACAATACTTTGGTAGCAATAAATGATACGACAAATATTTCTTTGGTGAGATAAAAATTGCATTATTATTAAGCCACTTTTGAGAAATTTTCTGCAAAATCAGAGTGCCTTTTTAATCTTTGGCTAAGCAAGGGAACTATTCAAGAAAAAGGCAAGAAAGATAGGACGTAAAGGAATCATGAACAAAAGTGGTAAAATAGTCTTGGAGCCAGACAATGTAAAGAATGTTTGGAAAGAATACATTGAGGTGCTGTATGACAAAGAAGGAAAGCCAAGAAATATTGAATTAAATGAAAAAGAGGATGTGGAAAAAGATCAGCTAGGACCAAGTATTCTCGAGTCTGAAGTTAAAAGAGCAATTGATGACATGAAATGAAGGAAGGCTGTTGGGAGTGATGATATATCAGTGGACGTTCTTAAGGTTTTGGGGTCGAAAGCAGTTAAGCAACTAACAAATTTTTTTAACCAAGTATATGATACTGGCATATGGCCTGAAGATTTTTTAGATGTTGTTATGGTACCACTGGAGAAAAAGAACAATGCAAAATGTTGTAAGGATTACAGAACAATTAGTTTAATTTCTCATACAGCTAAAGTTCTAACTACAATAATAACCAAAAGAATTGAATGTAAAATAGAAAAGGAGCTGCAAGATAATCAGTTTGGTTTCAGAAGAGGAAAAGGGACTAGAGATGCTATAGGATGTATGAGGATGATGATAGAAAGAGCGCTAGAAGTCAATAAAGATATGTATTTTTGTTTTGTAGATTGGGAGAAAGCTTTTGACCGAGTGAAATGGGATAAAATGCTGGGTATTTTAAACAAAATTGGAATAGATTGGAAAGATAAAAGACTACTTAAAAACCTTTACTTCGATCAAAAGATTAGAGTCAGGGTTGAAGGAGAAGAAACAGAAAGTACTTCAATAGGGAGGGGAGTGAGGCAGGGATGTCCTATTTCACCAGCGATATTTAATATTTATGCAGAAACAATAACAGAAGAAGCGTTGAGGGATGAGAAAGGATTTAAGATAGAAGGTGAAAGTATTACCACCATTAAATATGCAGATGATCAAGGATTAATAGCAGAAGACGAGAAAGAGCTTCAGAGGATGACAGACAGACTAGTGGAGGTTGGTCAACAATATGGAATGAAGATCAATGCTGAAAAAACGAAAGTCATGGTGGTTTCAAAGGAACATAAAGAATTAAATATAATGGTAAATGGCCAAATATTGGAACAAGTATGTAGTTTCAAATATCTCGGCAGTATTTTAGCGCAGGATGGAAGTAGTACACAGGACATCAGAAGTAGGATTGCAAAGGCAAAAGCAGCATTTAACGAGAAGAAGGAGCTTCTCACAAGCAAGAAAATAAATTTAGAAACAAGGAAGAAATTAGCAAAATGCTACATATGGAGCATAGCTCTTTATGGTGCACAGACGTGGACGATAAGGAGAAAGGAGGATAAATATTTAGAAAGTTTTGAGATGTGGGTATGGAGGAGAATGATGAAAGTGAAATGGACAGAGAGGAAGAGAAATGTATTAGAAGTGGTGGGAGAAGAAAGGATGCTAATAAAACAATCAGGAAAAGAAAAGCAAATTAGATTGGGCACATATTGAGAAGACAGTGTTTACAAAGGACGATCTTAGAAGGAAAAATTAGTGGAAGAAGAGGAAGAGGGAGAAAAAGAATAGGAATATTAGATAATATAAAGCAGGGATATAATACTTATAGAGATATAAAAGAGGCTTCTAGGGAGAGAGAGAAATGGAGGCAGCGCTTCAGTTAAAACCTGTCTTCGGACAGAAGCATGATGAATGAATGAAAAGCAGAAAAATAAAATTTATATAAATTTATTTTGATGAAATCACGTTTTATATGCTCTAAAAACAAAAAAATAAATTTATAGTTCATATAACAATGTTCCAGAAAGTGAAAATTATTTTATGGTTATAAAAGTTGTCTAGCATAATGTTTATTAAATAAGCCTTCATTTGCACTTCTTTGTCACACAATCTTTGCACTCTCAAAACTATTAACACTTCCTGAAACATTAAATTATATAAATTTTATATCTATTATTTACTTTATATTAAATATTAAAGTTGGATGAAATGATTTTTAGTGCTTTTTTCTAAAAAAAATTGCTCATGTATTCAGTTAATCTCTCTGTCTGTCCATGTACAAAATAACTCTAAAATTGCATAAGTTACATATGCAAAATGTCAGGATAGGTAGTGCTTCATTAACACATTCCATGCAGCTGCAAATTTGTTTGCCATGCCCGGTGATGGGGTATTTTTTCCTAATTTTTGCTAGTATAGACGTTAAGGGGCTATAATAATCATATTTATATATGATATCCAAAAAATCGGCTGGCAATCAAACGGCTGCTTCCACTGCAATGGTTAGGGAACAACTAAGAGTGTCCCAGTGAAAAAAGGTCATCCCAAGCATGCTAGCACCCAAACTAAAGGTATATAGTGTCCCTAGATTGATGGTTTCATATGAAGTCACCCGCCAGTGGCGGAGGGTATGCATGACTTCATATAAAGTCACCCGCACTGAATGTGTTAAGGTTACACATGGTCAGGCCCGATCCCACCAGGTGTTCATTTTGTTCTCAGAACAAAGGCTGCCACGACTGAGGGTGGTCGAGCCACCCACTATTTATTAAAATTTTCTACTCAATTAAGTTTGAGAATTTTAAAAAGATATCCACAGTATAATTTGGAAACGTTTGGCATGCAAGTGTGTAAGATACAAGAAATTATTTTCCTAGTAATCATCATTTTGCTTTTTCTATTCATTGGTGACATATTGTATATTTTATTAAGAATGCAATAAATTAATAAATTTAATGGTTTAAATGGTAGTATTGATATTTAACTTTTAGTAAAGCATTTAATTAGATTCGAGAAGTATTTTTGACAATAATACCATTGGCTAATAAGTTAAACACATTTATTGTTTATACGTTGTTCAATGCAGTTCAATCTATCTTGCTATAGCTTGTATAAAATGTAGATATTAATCTAAAATCACAACATTGTTGCAATTGTAGTTTTTAATCCAGGCAATTAATAACAGATAATATTATTCTCAGTTATGCCAGTGATCGCTAAACAGCAACAACATATTATTTTATATATTTAAAAGTGCAAATAGTATTGAATAAGTGAACGTAATTTAAAAAATTCAAAATGTCTGATCATAAAACTAAAAGATTATCAGGCAGTCAATATAGGAAAAGAAGACTTTTAAGTGAAGAAAAGAATAAAGAACTTTAAGGATCATTAATGAAATTTGTGAAAATATCAGAGAGCAATCCTACACCTTGTAGTTCTACTGAAGCTGAAATTCAAGTGGAAAATGAAGCTGAACAAGTTGTTGAAAGAGATACAGAAAATGCAGCTGAAATCGGAATTGAAAAAGACACAAATTTAACGAGTGATAACATGGGTGATAGAGACTATATTGAGAGTTAAAGTAATGATAACAATGTAAGTTTAGTAAATCTAGAACCTTTAAATGTTATATCTGATAAATATAGTATGTATTGACTTTAGTGGTCCTGCTAATTGGCCAAATATATTATCAAACAAAATAATAGAGTGCATCATAAAGGAAGGTCCAACACATGTAAAATTACCTAGTTATCCAGTTAATGAATTTGGAAAATGTTTTTCACATTCTTTTTACAAACGCCGCTTGCAAAACAGAAAAGAAATTTTTTTGTGAGTGGCTTGTATATTTTATAAAATTTAATAGTATTTTTTGTTTTAGCTGTAAAATATTCTGTAAAATTAAAATGCAGCTTAACAGTGAAAAAGGATTTTCTGACTGGCAACACTTGTCACATATATTAACCAAACATGAAAAATCAATGGGTAATATTGAATGCTATAAAAATGGGTTTTATTAGAAAAAAGGTTAGCTGAACATCCGACTTTAGATCATGCCCACCAAAAAATATTTGAAATGGAACAAAAACACTGGTATGGGGTCATTCAAAGAATGATTGCTTTAATACAATATTTGGGTTATAATTGTCTATCTTTAAGAGGTTCATCTAATAATTTATTTGATAAAAATAACGGGAATTTTTTAAAAGCTGTAGAAATGATGGTCAAATTTGATTCAGCTATGCAGGAGCATATTTGATGTGTACAGCAAGATAAACAAGACTAACAAAATGCCTCATTATTTAGGGGAGCATTTATAAAATGAAATAACTTCTTTGTTAGCTAATAAAGCTAAAGTAAATATATTGGCCATGGTTAGGAAAGTCACATATTTTTCAATTATTTTAGATACAACTACAGATTGTTCTAATATAGAACAAATGACAATGATAATTCGATTTGTTAATTGGAATAAACAAATAAAAATTGTAGGATTTTGCAAAGTTCTCAATATCACTGGAGAAGATTTATTTAATATAATAATAATAGAATTAGAAAACACGAATTTAAATATTAACAATTTACGAGGCCAGGGCTATAACGGATTCAACATTAAGGGTAAAAATATAGGTTTGCAAAAGAGAATATGAAATTTAAATCCTAGAGCAACATTTGTACCGTGTGCAGCACACACACTAAATTTAGTCTTAAATGATGTTGCTAAAGTAAATTTTGAGTCAATAGAATATTTTAGTTTGATACAAGAACTATTTAATTTTTTTTAGGCATCCATATATAGATGGAATGTGTTAAAAAAACATGTAAAAACTTTGATTTTACAGCCCATAAGTGACACTAGGTGGGAAAGTAGAATTAAGGCAGCGAGACCTTTAATACATAATTTTATTGAAGTTTGTGATGCACTCACAGAATTGGAAAATGATGGAATGAGGGACATGAATACTAAATATCAGGTTAAATGTTTAAAAAACAAGATTGCCACATTTAAATTTATTTTATCGACAGTAATTTGGTGCAAAGATATTGTAAGAGTCAATACAGTTAGTAAGTTACTACAAAATATATCTTTAGATATAAATACATCAGTCGAAGCTCTCCAAAATTTGTTCGAGTTTTAAAATAATTACGGTGTGATGAAAAGTTAGAAAATTTTTTTGACTGCCACTGATTTGGCAACAAAAATGCACATATCAGACAATTCAACCGAAAATGTTCGAAAATGCAAATTGAAAGAACATTTGGATTATGAGCACGAAGACGAGCCATTACAGCATCCTAAAGAAAAATTCAAAATTAATTTCTTTTATGTGTTATTAGGCACGACAACCACTTCATTAGGAGAAAGATTTTGTCAATTAAGGAAACAATGAAAATTTCAATTTTTATTTAATATTTACACTATTGTGGATGATGAACTTTTAAAAAATTGCAAGGACACACATTTAAAATTAAAATATGATGATTCCTCTGACATTGATGATCTAGAATTTTTTGATGAAATAAAATACAATATGACACCCATGGAACTGTTAAAATTCTTAAACAATAATGAAATGCTCCATGTATTTCCTAACATTTGCATTGCACTTCACATTTCCTAAACAATTCCAATAACTGTAGCTAGTGAAGACGCTCCATTTCAAAATTAAAAATTATATGCTATCATCCATGGCCCAAGAACGATTGTCAGACTTGGCTGATATTGCTATCAAACATGAAATCGTTGAAAAATTAAATTTAGATGAAGTAATTAGAGATTTTGCGGCTAATAAAGCAAGAAGAATTTCCTTTGTTTAATTTATTTTTTAAATAAAGTTTTAGTCAAAATAAATAAAAGTTATTCAAATATTTTATTTGATTCTGTATTAGCATTAGTTAGTTATGTGTATTTTCAATTGTTTTTTGCAAAAGCTATATGTACCTATGTTAAATTTTCTACAAGAATTACAAGTTACATTACAATAAAATAGTTTCTAAAAATTTGTTTTAATTTTTTGTCTACATAAACAATTATTTCAACAATGTACCTGATTTGGTTATGGCAGTTGGTAAGTGATTTTATTTATTCTTATAATTTTTCATAACACACACACACACACACACACACACACACACACACACACATATATATATATATATATATATATATATATATATATATATATATATATATATATATATATATATATATATATATATATGCAATGTGGGATTTATGATGATTTATAATATATTGTATACGCTTCTATCATAGAAAAAAAATTGAAGGGGTGGCATTTCTTTACAAGAACAAAAGCGGCTGTCATCCTAGGACTGGCCCTGCATATGGTGTGACTTTGGTGGATCAAGGATCTATTGCTGAGGAGTAATCAGTAAAATCGCTTGTGAGTAAATGCTGCTACAAATGTAGGCAACCAACAAACCATAGCATCTGCGATTCTTTTCTCTGATGGAAAGACAGCAGCAGTCGGTGGAAAAAAGCACCTTATGTAATTTACTCTGCAATTTTTCCCTTACTTGTTTGTATTTTTTTGCTATAGAGGGGGTTTCTGAAAGGTCTAATCAAACTTGGGGAGCATGTTCTACTGACCAAGGATGAAAAAAGTTCATATGGACATAGAACTGGAAGTGCTTGCTTCCCTTGGTTTAGTGATGAGTTTACCAAATAATAGCCCTTTTTTCTTTTCGATAGAAGGTAAGAATGCCTGTTAAGTTCCAAGTAGGCAATCTGCTTCCCTGTTAAACCACCCACACTTTCGACTAACGACAACAGTAACTGAGCTGACTGGCTGGTTTGAACTCATTTTCAGTGCATGCCGCATGCAGTTGTTTATCAGTTGTCTGTCAGTGATTCAGTAATTTCTTTTCATTCCACATGTTCACTTTTTACCTTGACCATGAGTCGTTACTCTAATGCTGAAATGGCAGACATTCATTACACTTATGGACGAGCAAATGGGAACACCTGTGAAGCTCACCATCTCTACTGCAATGATGATGTCCAGCCAAGGATGCCTTTGCAGCCATTCATTGTCATCTTTGAGAGATGGATCCTTTTCGCCAGTTACCACTGTCAGAGGGAAAGCCAGAAATTCTTGTATATCAGATGTAGAAGAACAGGTAATTCGCATGATCAAGGAGGATCCTGAAACTAGCACAAGAAAAGTAGCTGCAGTAGTAGTTGTTTCACATGCAACTGTATGGAGAATTCTTCGTGAGCAGCAACTCTACCCATATCACGTGCAGCGAGTGCTGGCCCTCTTACAAGCTGATTTCCTTCCATGAGTCATGCTTCTGCAGCAGTGTATTGAACCTAATTTTCTCCTTTGTCTACTTTTCATGGATGAGGAAAAATTCACAGGAGATGCCATTATGAATTTTCACAATGAGCTCCAATGGGCACAGGAAAATCCTTATGCTATATCACCCAGTCTTGGCATCAGCAGCAGTCTTCTTCAAATGTTTGGGCTGGTGTCATTGAAGATTACCTGATTGGATCATTTTCCCTGCCATCTATGCTTAATGGCCAAAATTACAGGCTTTTCTTGGAGGAGGAGTTACTTGCATTCCATTTGAAACATGCCGTCAAATATGGTTAATGCATGATGGGGCTCCAGCACATTTCAGCCTCACTGCTCGAGAATTTCTTGACAATAGTACCCTGACTGATGGATTGGACCAACTACATGGCCTGCACACTCTCCTGATTTAAATCCCCTGGATTTCTTCTTATGGGGACACCTCAAGGCTTTTGTTTATGCTACCCCAGTTCCTAATGCACAAGTTCTCCATGACCATATTGTGGATGGTTGTTAAACAATTTGGAATACACCTGGAATTTTTGAACGTGTTCAACAATGCATGAGAAGATGCTCTGGGGCATATATTGTTGCTCAAAGGGGCCATTTCGAATGCTTACTCTGATGCAGAAGTAAAGGAAAATCCTTAAAATTCACTTAAAATTTCACATGTTAAATGTTCACTTAAAATTTGCACCAAAAACATTTCTCTACAATTTATCATCAGTCGTTTAAAATTTGTATATGCCAGGATTTCCGAACCTATATCCATACGAACTTTTTCCATCCTTATGGTCAGTAGAACATGCTCCCAAAATTTGACGAGACCTTTCAAAAACACCCTGTGTGTACTTAAACGGGATAATTTAGCAGAAAGGTATCTTGGTAAGGTGGCTCTCTTTCGGTTCAACAAAGACACAAAGTGCATGTTAAAACAATAGATAAATTCTAAGTAAAGAAATATCGCATGTCCAATGGCTTCGGTGTGCAGCTAGAAGGAAAACATTCCTACGAGAGTGTAATGAATCCTCAAGTAAATAAATCTTCCGACAAAAAGTCATATGAAAAGAAATGAAATGAAGCGTGAGGATCTTGAAATCATCTGTCTAACTATTTGCTAAGCTCTCTCCAATAATATAGTGGCCAGAAGCCAAGTTAGGAAAAATTTACTGTAATAGAAATTCATTTATCGTTACAAATGTCGATTATGGAACTTACGTTGACCATGCCAATGAATATGATGAACCCATTAGGGAGACATCTAGAGAAGATATTCACCACACCATCAAGATTGAGAGTAACACTAATGAGTGAGATTTAGATAAAATTTAAATAAGGAATTTTCCAACAATTTAGTAAAACCGGGACAAATCAATGTCCCAACAACATATTATCAGAACAGCAAAGGACATATGGAAGAACCGGGACTGTCCTGGGCAAAATGGGACATCTGAGCACTCTGATCTTATAGGCTGGGAAATACAACACACTACCTTCTTGAACTTGGTCTGCTTGCGGTTCGTGAATTTGCACTTCGCGACATAATTTTCTATGACCATTACTTCTGTTTCATGCCAATTAGTTGCATTTCGTGTCATGCATTTGTAATGCAAACAAGCTTTTTTGTTTTGAAGCTCAGTTTAAACTTTGGCGCCCTAAAAAAGGCCTTATTATTACTATATTATATTTACATATAATGCTCATTATTAGCAGTTTTTAAGTAAACATATATGATAATTCTAGACTTAATTATTTTGTAGCTCAGAACTTCACTGCCAACACCGCTATTTTCGATGTGAAACCTTAGTTTAAAATTTAAAGAAATGCAATCATTTTGGAATGTAAGGTTTTCATTTACTATTATCTTTGTATTTTGAATGTAATTTAGGAGAATGTTATTTTGTTGTATTAGGTTTTCATTCTTTACTAAGAATTTTTAATGTAAAGCTAAGAATTGCTAGCATCTTGTAACGTAAGATTTTCTGCCGCGTATATTGAACGTGATTACTAAATGAAATGTTACCACTTTAATGCTTTGTTTTTATATTTTGTGATGTATTTTGAACAATTAAAAGAAATTTAATCACTTTCTTATGCTAGGTTTTCTATTTTTTGTTATGCATTTAGAATGTAATTAATAAAAGAAGTGTTACCACTTTTTAATGCTAATGTTTTTTTGCGGCTTGGAAATGATTTTTGCAGAATCCAAAAACACATCAGTGCATCACATACTCAACAATCCATTAAAGTAGTTGATCAATTTAAATTAAAGAATTTTCTTGGAATGAACAAAAATGGATCTGAAATCGCAATGCAAAAATGTGCTGGAATTAAATTGTACAACTGCCGAAAGAAGTGTAATCACTTTGTAATGCTGGGTTTTCATTTGCTATTACGTGTTTTGATGATAATTAAAAGAATTTTTTTCACTTTACGATGCTAGGTTTTCATTTGCTGTTACCTTGCTGTAACGCTTTCTTTTATTTTCTTATAAACTGCATTATTCATGATAAAAAAGTGAATTTTTTAGGTTGACTGAGAACCGTACTCCCATAATAACTTTGCATCTTACAGGAACATAGGACTTGCACTTTGCGAATTTGCACTTCGTGTCCGTTTTCCGGAACCACTTATTCGCAAAGTTCTATAAGTTGGTGTACATAAAATACATGAAAATATCCATGAATAGTTAGGTAAACATAATAACCAATTCAAAAAATGTAAATCTTGTAATGGATTTATTTTGTCTCTTATATAAAAGAATTAAAAATAGAGGTATCATGTATTTAAAATTATGTTATAATGGACATAAATTATCATAGGTAAATATAGGATAAAAGTTTAAGAAAAATGTATTGAACTGAAAATATATTAATATGAAGAATAAATCTCACCTTATATACATCAAAATTCTCGATTATGGAGTCAAAGCATGTATACAGATCATTCAACAGATCGACAACCTGCAAAGAAAGAATTTTGTCATTGGCAGCATAAAGAATTCATAGAATATATTTTACACAACTATGCTTATGTGACAGGATTTTCTTTTACATTTAGTGATGCAATGCAATTTAATTGGGATAAAAAATCCACAAAGCGAAAAATAAGCTTAAACCAAAATGGGATGGAAATTAAGAAAGGCAAGTAAATGTCACTACATTTACTTTTCTACAGGAATTATCATTAATCAAGTAAAACTTATAGTTAATCTAAAGATAACATGTTACTTATATCAATCTGTTTCTGCCTCAATTTCTGACCGAATAACAGATCCAGCAAAATTCAAAGGTACTTCTATAGCACTAGCAGACATGAGTGTCTGCAGGAACTTTTTCATGGAGGAGGGAGGGGGGCAAGGGGATAGGCCAGCTCCCACAGTTGGGTTTGGCGGGCTTAATATTTTAATGATTTGTTTCAATCATATTGCAGGGGGTCCTCACCTGCTTACCTGACCCCAGAAAAATGATAACGTTAATCCCTTGACCTAACTAGACATCAATGGTCCTTGACAGAGGCCTGATCCAGAGGGGGACACCTGCCCCTGCTTACCTCTCCCAGCGGATGTCCATGTCAGCAGATATGACATTTATCATGTTGGTAGCAGTGGTATGAATGCAGCAGCTAAATAAAGGCTATAATTTAGGAGTTTCTCCTTAAATTTATAATATTCAATGTGATCAAAAATAGCTGTTATTTTCATAATATTCTTGAATAAGTCCCACATTTTATCCACTCAAATATGAATTCAAAATACCTTTATAATGAAAATGTTGATGGGAAATTAAAAAATCTGATGAAGTATCCATAAAAATATGATTATAAAAAGAGACAGTTTTTAAAGTAGTGGCAACACCATTACAATTGCATGATGGGGAAATAGCCCATCAAAAATCACTTAATCACTAATAGTTGGTTACATATAGTTTTGTTGTACAATATATATACAGTAAAACTTTCCCCAATGCAGAGATTACATTCTAGAAGGAGACAATGTGGTGGGAATCTACACTGGGAAAATCATTAAACCTATGAGGAGAATGAAATTAGGTTTCAAGATTGAAAAATACTGTAAAAATAATGTTTGCCAAATTTGTGAGGGAGCATATTGACTCTTTTCCAAAATACCAGAGCCACTATACAAGGGCAAAGAATCCCAACAAATAGTATATTTTAGGTGTTAATGGAGTGAGTGAGTTTTATAGGCTATATATGAATGTATGTGAATTTCATAATGTTAAACCTGTGAAGCTTAATAAGTACCAGTCCATCTTCAATAACAGAGTACAATATTGGATTGACATTACCATAGACTGACACCTGTAAAGTATGTGATAGTGTAAAATATAAGGACTTAGATACCCTCCCACTCAATGTGTGACTCCACCAAGCAAAAGCTGCTCATGCATATGAAATGCTGAAAGAAGACGTCACGATAAGCCAGCAGGAAAACAGTGATATTTGCATTATAGCTTTTGATCTGTAACAGGCTCTGCCAACTCCAATGATAAGTACAGAAATTGCTTTCTATCTAAGGAAATTGTAGACCTACACTTTAGGTGTACATAGATGCTCTGACAATGTAGCTCATACGTGTGAATGGAGCAAAAATGTTGCATCTCTGAGGAGTGATGAGGTGGCATCATGCTTACTAAAGGTCCTGAAGAAAAGGTCCAGCGAATAAGAATATCACAACACTTTCCTTCTTCCATTCATTGGTTCAATCTTGACAGGTTGATGAGATAACCCACCAATTTTTAGTTCCAGGACATACTTTTTTACCATGCGATGCTGACTTGGGGCAAATTGAGAAACTGAATAGGAGAACTGTGTCAGTCTTCTGCCCTGATGGTTGGTGCCAAGTGATTGAAAAAGCAAGGATACACAAGTTCTTCATTGTAGAGAAAATGGAGCAGGGAGACTTCAAAAACTTTGACACTATCCCTGAGCTCAAAACCAAACCAAAAGTAAGTCTCACGGGTGCCAAAATTGACTACAGGAATCTAACTATGGTGCAATTTTCCTCAAAGTTTTCAAACAAGTTTAAATTTAAACAGACGTATTCTGCCGTAGAACAATGAGAAACAGCTGTCCTCCAAAAGCAAGTTTGAGGCCGACCTTCATCAGCAAATCATGCTGATTTCAAAAATGCACTGGAGCATCTAGCTCCCAAATACCCAAGTGGAAGGAAAATCCTAACATTTAAGTATGTGGATTTAATGAAGTTGCTGCCATTCCTCCCTGAATTGAAAGAGAAAAGGTATTTTTCCTAAGCTTGGAGTCCCAAAGTGGTCATGAAAAAAATGGTGACATGGAGGATGTTGATGAAATATTGGAGTAAATCGGGCTTTCATGTGTTATTTAGAAGCCCAAATCTATTCGTAAATACTTGAAATTATTAATGAATTTGATTTTGAAAGAAGTATTTATCTGTAAATAAAAATATATATTCAATGTAAACTGAAATTTGGTAAAAATAAAAATGTTCAGTTTTGATGTTTAATATCTTGAAAATGTCCCAATGCAAAGTGTCAATACATTTTTAGAGTTAATGTAAAATATCATTAAAAACATGATATAAAAATAAAAGTTAATATGATGGAGAATTTTTTGAAAGTTAACATTTCACAAAAGTCAATTGTTTTCAGGACTTGCTTTTTGTGCCTTGGGCCCTTATGGAACTAGGTGCCTCAATTGTTGATTTTGTACATCAAAATCCAAAGTGAATCATGTAAATTCACCTTGAGAAAAGAATAGGTAAAGGAAAGAAACTATGTATCATTACTGTATATAGTACATACGTCCGATAAAGTTTAACAAAGGGCTCATTAAATGAGTTTAAATTTAACCAAGGGCTCGCAGAAGCCCCACCGAGCCCCCTCTAGCTCACCCCTGGTCATTGCTATGGCATGTATTGCTTCTGCTATTTTATATCATGTACATTGTGTGACAAGAAATCCATTGTATTCAACTCATGTATTACCATATATGTACCGACAAAAAATCCATTGTATTCATTGAGCATAGTGTGCTTTATTTAATTGATTTCTCTGAATCCTAAAAATTCTTGTAAAAAAATTAATGGCATTCATAGAATGCCTTGAGGTATTTGTGGTTGTAGTTGATTGTTATTATAATTCCATTCTGCCTGTTTCATGTCATTGTTTTTTCTTTCCTGCAATTTCCTTCTAAAAATTATAAACAAAATTATTATTTTACTTATTTTTAATTTTTAATTATTTCTCCTGATTAAATAAATATGTCTAACATTCTTTGATTTCTTAATTATGCAATGCATATATCCCAGTAATAATTATATGGAAGCCAATAAATAACACTTAAAGGTTTAAAATATCAATAGGGGGTTATGATACCTGCACTAGCAATGGCACCATCTATCAATTTCCTGTGTAACTATTTTGATTCAATGACTGGCAGTGCTGTCTATGAACTGTACCCAAGGAAGGAGCAGCCAAGGGGATAGATAATTTTCCTTATGTTGCCAGCCCCTGGTCTATGCAGATTTTTGCAAACAGGGGAGAGGGGGAGAACATCATTGAAAAACTGCAGATGTCATTGTTCAGTAGCCCCTTAGGGAAAATCCCCAATTTTACCTGTTTTTCAAAAATCTAAACTTGTTAGTCACTCAAAAATGGTGGGTGATAGAAACATTCTGTTTGCAGTTTCATAATCAGCATAAAAACATACATACATAATACCAAAAAATATCTTTGTGATAAAATCCTTGTTGAACAGTGATATCAGCAGGTAAAGGAAGGAAACCGATTCAGCATAGGGAGGAAATGGTAAAAGGATGGAATGGATTTGGTTGATGAGGTTTTCTAATGTTGAGGAAAAATAATGCATAATAAATTAACAAGAAATCAATCATCATAGTCCTGTCATGATTTTTGGTTGGTAATAATACTACTCGTAGTATCATTATATTCAGTTGAAGTTGACTAACACATGTATAAATTTTTATCCAAATAATTATATCAGATGATACATGAATCAAAATTAAAATATACTTTACCGCAAAGTGAAATGACATACCTGCATTGGAGTTGATTCAGCTGATAAAGAGGTGAAACCCACAATGTCACTAAAGTATATTGTCACACTGTCATATGTCTCAGCAATGACAGACTGGCCCTGAATAAGTTGGTTAGCCACAGTCCTGAATGAGGAGAAAAGATACCATAATTTATTATTAAACATTCATGTAAGCAGCTTAACAATGTTATATATTTATCATGTATTTATTATTATTTACTAGCTAGTGTTACCCAGCTTCGCTTGGGAAAGAGTTTTCTTTTAAGTAGCAAATGATTTTTATTTCTTGGGGCCCCATGCTGTCGGAATTTTAACTACCACCTAATGAAACCATTGAAAAATTTTAGTCAGACTTATGTTCGTGGGTGTATTTCAATGGCGAATACATCATATAATCAAGGCAGACTACTTTTCCAAGAATACTTGGCATAATCGAGCAGTTTTATTAAAATAGGAATTACTTCAAGTGCACCATAAGCCCTGAATTTTTGTTCCCCATTCCTTATTTATGCAAGCAATGTTTACATTAACATTTAATATTTTATCTATTGTATTATATATCAAACCCATAGTAGTGCGTGTGTTGGGTTTTCTGCAAGTCATATATTATTATACATTATAAGCATTCAAACATTAAGATCCCTCTGCATGCGCAACACATGCTTTTTCATACCTATTTAAAAAGTATTTTTTGATGTGTAGCGTTATTGTTTTATTATCATTTATAATGAGATGTTAATATAGTGCTTGCCACATAGTTGTTTCCTATCGTTATCAGCCTTAACAATGCCCAAGTTGACGGTAATGCTCCTGATGTCATTGAAAGAGAAAGGAACATGGGACTTAGCACAGTGTAACCTAGATTTTTTAATGCTATGAAACAAGGGGTTCTAGCTCTAGCAAGCAACAATTTTGCAACATTGCAAAACTACTCAATTGCATAGATGAATATTGAGAAATATTACCATAATATCAAATTCAAGCTGCCATTCTTAAATGAAAAAAGTATGGAGAAAGTGATCAAGGGGCCCTGGCACTCCTTTATAAGTGCTCGTCTCCCTTTTGCCCACCTGCTGAATACTGTATTTTAACATTGATCTCAAACTGCTATTCCTTACACCATGCAGAAATAACTTCTAGATCATTTTGGTGATACAGATGGTCTTCCAGATAAATGATGGTGCCATCCGCAAAAAGCCTAATTTTACTTCTGACTACTGAGTTGATATCGTTTATATAAATTAGAAATAATAACGGACCAATTACACTAACCTGTGAAATGCTAGAGACAATCTCCACTAAGTTCGAGGACTTTCCATCTATAACAATCTTCTGCTTTCTATGGTTTAAAAATTCACGGATCCAACTAGCAATTTTGGAATTAACACCTAAGTTTCTAATTCTGTTATTAACTTCCTGTGAGGTACTTTATCAAAGGATTTCCTAAAATCTAAGAAGATGGCGTCGACCTGCCCATTATTTTCTATCTATTATCGCAAGACCTACCTTTCCTGAAGCCATGTTGACAATCATCTAACAATGAATCTTATCAAGAAATCGCATTATGTTGCTAACGAGTATATGCTCGAGAATCTTGCACGATATCGAAGTTAAATAAATCGGCCTGTAATTTTCAGGGTTCTACTTGTCGCCGCCCTTATGAATTGGGGTAACGTGCGCCAACTTCCAGTCGTTAGGGACCTCTCCGCGGGAAATGGATTTCTCGAATATTATCCGAAGAAAAGGTGTTATTTCTTCAGCAAATTCTTTTAAAACGCAAGCAGGAATTTCTTCGGTGCCAGTGACTTTGTTATGTCTGATGGAACTTAATTGCCTTGCTATTCCCACCTCAGAAAATACTATATCGTCTATCAGGTCCCTCCTTATAGCGGGTGCGAAATGTACGAATTGGTCGTTGGCGGTTGTAAATGATTTTACAAATTGTATTCCTCTAAGTATGATGACGAAAGGAATGTTTTGTGGCAAAATCCAAGGCCGTCCTCAGGTTTTGTAGGCTCATAAAATTAGTATTTGAGGAGACTACAGAAGTATCTAAGAGAGTTGTAAGCTTAATACAAAAGCAAATTGAAACCCTTACGCCACCAAAATTAGTTATCTGGAAAAGATATAAAAATATTCCAAAAGCTAGTAATGATGATGGTCGACGGAAAATTGTTCAATGCTGTTACAGACACATCATCCCAAAAATATTATATATGTGATGTAACTCTCAAGAATATGAACAGCATAGATTTCTGCTCGAAAGCTCATGAAGATACAAACATTCCATTTTGGACTATCAACTTTACACACATGGCTTAGATTTTTTTAATGTCTGTTGCACATTTCTTATCGATTTGACGTGAAAAAATGGCAGGTAAGTTCTAATATACTAAAATGAAAATTTACAATTTTATTAATTCCATATAAATAATTATATTATTTTCTTATTAGATTCGGACCGAAGAAGAAACGAGCATAATGGATGCAAAGAAGAATGAAGTAGGTTTAAAAAATCGATCAGAAACGGGAGACGATTATATTTTTCCATATGTTTACACAGGAGTTTTGATTTTTCAAGGTGCAAGATTTACTTGTTTCATTCATTAAAATCGTAAATATGGACAGAATTTCTCCGTTTTTGCTTTAGTCGACGGCTAAAACTATAAAATATGTTATTCTTGCAATGTTTTTAAGTCGCATGGAATAATTTCTCAGAAACACGCATTTCGTTTCGAAATTTTATGGCTTTTTCATACTCTTTCCGGGTGTTGCCAAGGCAACCCATATTGTTGTCTCCGATTGAATTAGCGTCTATTAAGCCTTCAAATAGTCAAAATAATTGCGTTATCCACTTCGCGCTGTTTATGAAGCATCGAAATTATAGTTGTAGTAATGTTAATCTTAATAGATTGCAACGTTAATAATAAAAGATTATTATTAATCAGTAAACTGCGTGTGGGATGTGGGCATTTTTATCGATTGACCAAAAGAAAAAAAATCTTCTTTCTTTATTTCAATACTGGAATGTGACCTTTATCGTATGAGAGAGACAATTAAAATTGCACATATAAATTATAGAAACAAATATGACATTCAAAATATCAGTTGTCTAATTTTATAAGGAGAAATGGGCTATTATTACTGTTAAACATGAAGATTTCTGACTGACTTTGGAAAAGTTTTTGCGGGTAGGTACCACTAGTAACATCCATATTATTGAATTTAAAAAATAGTTAAGTAGCTCTTCTTTGAACAACTCTCTATGAATTACATTCTACATTCAAATGTGAATTAATATTTTTATGCGTTCTTTGCACGAAGTGAACGCATATAGGTGAGGTCGTTTCCGTCGGTACGTCCATCCGTATGTTAAAACTCGGGAACCGCTTTGACGTATTTTGATGAAATTCGGTATTGCGGAGATTTGCAAAAATTTATCAACCGATTCCAATTTTGGTTAAAATCGGACAATAATTACGACAACTTCACATATGGACTTACATGTATAGTATTTTACAACGTACCTCGCTAGCTTCAGGTTAAATACTCCTCTAAGCGAAATATGTTGAGAACATTGTGAAATCTCAAAGAACGCATTTGGAAACTTTCTGTGCTCCGACATGGAGCACACCTTCCCAACCTTGCTTTTATGTGGGCAGGACTATTTGCATAGCCAATTCGAAAAATCGAAAATCTTAAAAACGCTAAATAATGCGGCTGCTAAAAATTCGAAAATTGTAAACAAATATTTAATATTTGTTTTTCTGAATGTGCTACGAAGGTGTAATTTTTTTGTCAAGATAGAATTTGTAAAATCACCAAATAGAGATATAAATTTTGGTATATTTATTTATTCGGCCGTTAAAAATTCTTAAAGTTTAAACAAATACAACTATTTAGTTACTAGGGGACAAGCTAGGGAGCTGAAAATTTTTAGTTTTTTAGAGCGCAGTGCAAAGACAAATTAACATTTGAAAATTTCCATGAAGTTGTTATTGCGACCGTATAAAATTTTTTAAACTTTAAACAATTAGATAAATATTATTTCACTTCTAGATGTGCTACAACTTTAAAATTTGCCAGAAATGTGTGGTATTAGTACCAAACAATGAAAAGCGAATAACATTCATGAAATTGTAAATTTTATGGATTGCTGTTACTCCAGTATTGTCCCATAAGGAAAGAACAAAAATCGGCGCAGGGGTGAAAAGTTTGGAATTAAAAAAATATTTCTAATAATTAAATATCTCTTTGAAAAATGAATGCTTTTCAAGGTGTGATGAAATGCTTGCAGAATGAAAGCACCGTTTACTAGTATATCATAAGTAAGAAGCAGCTCTATTGTATGATAAATTGGAACTTTTTGTTAAGTTATCTCTTCATTTTATTTAGGATAGAGTTACACAATGCAAAGGTTCATCCGTCGAGTTGCTCAAAATAATATTAATATAGTGCTGTAAGAAATTATTTTTCTGCGCAATAAACTATGGTACTCTTAGTAAATACGAATAACCCTCTTCAATAATGTACTTGAACTTGAGGATTGCTTCAGACAGGGAAGAGTAAATATGCCATCTGCAATGAACAGTAGAAAAACTTTTGATTTTCTCTCATCGTAGATCTCATATAAACACGAATCATACAAATATCCCTTTTCCTCCGACAAACCTCAATTCCCCGATCACTCTCTTTCCTTCAATATTTCTCTCTCTCGAACTCTCTGCCTTTCCAACTCCATCCATTGTTATATATTTCAATTCCTTTCCTGCCACTCTATCTCTCTTGCCATGCTCTTTCTATCCTATGCCACTCATGATTTCTATATTTTCGCATAATTAGCGGGGACATACACAATGTCCTTAGGAGATAATAAGCAGTAAAAATAATAATAAAGGCCAGTGGTTCCCGAAATTTACCCAACCGTGAACCCAGGGTCGGCAGAACGGCATAGCAAAACAGGCAGTTTTATTTCACGGCACTGTACATGTCTGTGTGTGTCCATTTTTTATGTAATGTATACTTATCTTTCATCTTTTATTGATTATTTTGTTATATTTTTCATTTGTGTTGTATATACCATTATATTCAAAATGATTTCAATTCCTCTTCAATGCTGTGCACTACTACCCCAGTCCTAAAAACTGAGCCGGTCTTAGGGGCGGCCGAGCCGGGCGGTCGCCCGGGGTCGCCACTTTTAATGGGCCGCTGAATTGCACATTATGCATTCTATAAAAACTGGGAGAAAATCGCATGATTTTTGGTCAAATACGTTCATAATTTTTCAGGGATGCGATTAGAAGATTTAATAAAAATACAATTATATCGTTTAGTGAGTGTCGTACTGGAAAATGTGTTGACCCCACGCCAAAATAAATTTGAAGTCTCCAAAATCAATTTGAAACCCTAAAAAATATGGGCCTTCTTTGGCAATGGGGCTCCCGCCTAGAGTCCTGCATGGGTATGATATTTTCCACCCGTACCCGACCTATACCCGTAGACTACTAACCCACACCCGACCCGTGCCCGCAGAATATCAACCCGCACCCGACCCGTACCCACAGGCTCGCACCCGCACAGGTCTACTTGTCCGACCCGACCCATATTTTTTAACTGTCCGGTCCTTGAGAACCAAATCCGTAGCAAGAAATCGTGAAAAAATAAAAATATTATTTCTGAGTCACAGTCGTTTATTTTGTATAAATAAAAATGAAATGCAATTGTACATAAACATTAATTTTTAATATCGAAAAAATGTATTTATAGTATCTACGATTTTTTTCCCAAAAATTACAAATTTTACAAAATAATTTAATTGAAAAAAAAAGAAACATTAATTAATAGTACCCTGAGATTTAAAATGACTATTTAAAAATAGGACATTATCCACGTTTGCGAGACCTAAACTGTGTCTTCTTTCACTAACAACATGCCCCGTCAATGAAAAACACTACACATTTTTGTAATTATCTGTCCACAAGTCCAACGTGATCCCACTCCCTACTGTACCTATGTAGGATTTTATTTCTTGAATTAGCTCTTCTCGAGCTTTCTGAGCCACTGAATTAAGATTTCTCGAAATAGTTGTTGGATGTGGTAGCGCATCTTCTAATTGTAAGTCAAAATAACATTTTTGATTTGCACTCATTTTCATTATTATTTCTAATAAATTTTTAAACCCATCTCCTGACACTATCTCAAAAGGTCTCAAATCTCTAACTACAATTTCGACACAGCCACCTAAAACTTTTTTTTTCTTTCCAACTGATAATTTTTGTAAATCGCATTTTTTCGGGACAAGAAAATTTGTAATTTTAGGCACGCCTTCTTTGTTATTTTCACACTTGTGTCACAATAAACTTGACGTTCCCAGCTTTCTATTATCATAATGGTAAACATTTTTACAACTACTACAAGCGATTTTCTTTGAAAACATTTTGCTCTTTTCATCTAAAATTTCACAGAATGTTTCCCAAATTTTTTATTTGGCCTTTTCTTTTCTTCTTAAAGTGTACTCGAACCTCAAAAACTTCCTGTTTATCTGATCAGTATTCATTGTTCAAATCTGAAGGGCAGATAAAAGTAATATTTCGATTAAAATTAAGATTTCTTATTGAAAGGCATTAACTTATAACTGACAATTTTACATTCCGTTCAATAAGCTGGTATTGGTTCCTTTTAAGGATGTGGTAGATTGATATTCTGTCACAAAAGTTGAGATCACATATAACTCACCAATGTACTTTTATAAAATAACTGTCATTCCTTTCCCTTGCAAACACAGTATAAAATAATACAACTCACATGCGACTATTTGACGAAAAAATACTATACATTTTAACATTAAATAACATAAAGAATGCTGATAGGTACTCTTATATGTAACCACGTGCCTTCAAAAGCGAAATCACAAAGATAGATGTTACTTGCATGAATGGGCAAAACCAACTGGTTAAAAGGGAGAGTTCTCGCACAAACCAATCCGTCATAATTACATTGTACTACATAATTCCCCTCTTCACTCTTTCTCACCACCCTTCCCACATACTCTTCTACTAAACGTAATAGACAATGCACCTCATTCTTTGGAAAAAATTGATGGGGAGTCAATAAAGGGGAAATGGCGTGAAGTCCAGGGGTGGTCTAAGGAAAAGGTTCCCAAGTTGGTTTAAACATAAAAAGGGCGTGGCATTGAGTGAATGGTGTGAAACAAATTAGTTACGACATACTGCTGCAGTGCAGAAGAGAGAGGTCCCTGTTATTGGCAACGCTTAAATACCCCAGTACCATATGGTTATCCGGATTTTGACACCTACCAGTGTCTTGTCCAAGACTAATTCTCCGCCATTCTGCTGCAAGAATTTCGTTCGCGTGTTAATAGGACCTATGCATTTGTATTGGGTGGAAATAAAGGTTCTTGGTGTGAAGTGGTCAGCGTGAAAGAGTGATTAGTCTTTGTCTCCTTGCATTTTAATCTTGTTTTGCATTTAATTACTTTTGCCAATTCCATACCTATCACCCGGTGTGTGATCGTGACAATTCTTTTGCGTCACTGATACTTTTGTTTGAGAGTGGCCTAGTCTTTTTATGCCCTGTAGATGCCACAATTTCAATTTAATACTCGGCGACATGGCAGAGTCATCTATTGCTAAATCGCTTTTTGGAGTTTTGTAGAAAATTTGTGCCTTTTCTGGCTTGATACGATTATGGCAAGTTTTTAAAAATCATGTTACTAATTTTACAGTAAAATAATTATCGGAAACTAGGTGGGAATGTAACATTAATTGTGTTTTTGAAGTGATTCGGTTTCAGTTGGCGACATTTATGACGCGTTAGTTTCTGTTTCAGAAACAACGAATGGCATAAAATGCCGAACAGAAGCACTTTCATTAGCTAAAGAGCTGAAAAACTTTTAATTTTTGATGATTTTAGTCTTTGGTACGATATTGTTGTTAGCAAGATTATTAAAAGCTAAAATATACAGTTAGATTAATTATTATCACTTTACAAAGCAGAGACAGTTTCTTAATGCAATTCAAAGAGAATGAACTTGATAGTTTGAAAATCTAAGCAAAAGAGCCTGCAAAAGAACTTGAAATGGATCCAGAAGTAGTCGTTTCTCTAGTGGGATCATCTGTTTGACGACAAAAAATAAAGAAACTATTTTCACATGAAGCTGAAGACGAATCAATACATGATCCCGAGAAAAAATTACGCGTCGGAATTTGTAATACTTTATTGGAACAAGCAATTATGTCACCAAGGAAACGACTTCAGTTGTTAAAGCGTTTTAATGAAACCTTCGGGTTTTTGTACATTATTTTGATCGTGAAAAACATGTCCGAGGGTGAATTTCTTAAACAGCAACAATTGCCGGTGGTGAATGTAGATTTTCAAAGCTAAAATTAATTAAAACTTACTTCTGTTCAACGACGACACACGAAAGGACGGTTGATCCTGCTATTATTTCAAATGAAAATTCTGAAGCATCATCGCTCGGTCATCCGACTTTAATCGCTGATTTCGCAATTCATGACGCAAGAAAAATCAACTTTTCATTAATGGAAGTTTGTTATAAGATACAATAAACTTAAAACATTAAAATGAATTCATTCTGTTTTGAAATTAAATTTTTCATCTAATTATTACCTTTTTATTTGTATCAATTAACAGTTATTTCTCACAATACTGAGTGTTTAATAATGTTAAGGAGGGTCGTCAAAAATGAATTTGCTCGGGGCCACCAACTGTCCAGGACCGGCACTGTATAAATGTATAAGAAGTTTAAACTAGCGATCTGAGGAAGATTTGGAGAATGTGTAATTCTTGAAGATGTTGAAGTACCAACTAACTTACGAACCTAAAGTTATGATTTAATTAATCTCTTGCTAAAAATATTCTTCTTAATGCCCATTTTTATCGCTATTATTTACCAAGAAGTTTAATAATGTGGAAAAACATTGTTTTTAGTAATTATTAAAGAAATATTAATAATAAAAGTCTTTTATTAATATTATATTTAAGTTATACCGGTGCTTATAGACGTCATAAAGTAATTACTATTAAAAATAATTTTCATCTATTAGATTTTTAGTATCATTTAGATTGGAGTAGGGCGCCAAAAAAAAGTTGGCCTACTAGTAGGGCGCCAAACTTGCCTTGCGCCGGCCCTGTGAAACCCTTCACCTCTTCCTTCAATCGATTAATATTGAATGTGGTATTAATTTTAAAATTTTATAAATATGACTTTATTTATGCTATAATTAATGTAATTCAAAATATATCCATAAATAAAATTAAAAATAAAACATTCCGTCTTCACGACCATCCTGAAAAATTTTCACGGCCCCCAATTCGGGAACCACACAATTAAACGATAAAACTAATCAAAAATGTTCACTATTAGGTCACCTTGTCGGAGATTATTATCGCACGAAATCATTTTTGTTCAGTTCCTTTGTCTTTAATAAATTAGTGGAAAAATATATTAACTATGCGAGATTAATAGCTTGTGTGGGATGTAGGTAAAAATAATACTGTTCCTCTGAAAGAGGAAAATTATAATTTCGAGTGAGCAGACTGCAATGAGTGAAATGAGACTGCACCTCGCCATTATCGTATCAATTTCATCCCAAATGGAAGAGTCCTCTCTCACGGATATAAGAAAACACTCACGGAAATAACCTCTCCCCGGAGAGGTGTCCCCCGAAAACCCCCGCCATCCTCCCTCATCGCTCATCTCTCGATCCGAAGGGACGACCGTGAAGGGAAAGCCCCTCATGGTCCTCCCCTCGGCTGTCGCTCTTCATCTCTCCGTCTAAAGAGGACCACCACCTGACGTCATGCAAATCGATCGCGGGAGCCCCCTCTAGTGCCCTTCCCGCGTATCCCCAGAGCGGAGATGACGAAGGGGAAGATTAAAGGGGAGATAATCTCCTCGGAAGAGTGAAGTCCAAATTACGTCATTGCAGAGCAAGGCAAACGTGTCTCCACCGCCTCCAAAACTGTAACTATTCTCCCTTCGCCGCATCAAATCATTTGCCCTCATCTATCCCATATCCCCCCCCTCTCTCTCTATCATTCCGTTAATATCTCTTCTCGATTGTTACTTCCTCTCTCCTCTCTTCCTTCCTCTCCTTCCTCCCTCCCTTTTCTCCCTCCCCTCGCCTCTCTTCCTCCCACTCTTTCCTCATCTTCCTCCTTCCTTTCGTCCACGCCTTCTCCCCTCCCCTCTCTTCCTCTCTCCCCTCTATTCCTCTCTCCCCTCTCCACCTTCCCCTCTCCTCCTCCCTCCCCTCTCCTCCTTCCTCCCCTCCCCTCCACCCTCCCCTCTCCTTTCTTCCTCCCCACATTCTCCAACCGCCGTTTACTTCCGCACGCCCTTTTATTTTTCCCTTACTAATTTACTAAAATCGCTTTCACTTACTCCATCTATTCCTACTTTAATCATAATGTCCGAATATTTCCCGAAGTTATTTGGTACTGTGGATTGCAAATAAATGATACGTGATCAAAATTATCGTTGGTGGCGCTGGGAACGCTAACAATATTTACATGAAAATTTGTTTACAAAAAATAACGCTAGATGGTAATAGGATAACTTTGATCTTGATTAAAATTACTCTTGGCAGCGTAGGTGTCGCTTTCAGCAATTAGAAAATGTTATTACAGCAACGGAAACAAAGCGGTCATAGCGATGTGCTTAACTTAAACACAATACGGATAATCAAAATATTTATTAAACAATTCGTTTTACGATAAAATGTTTCAAACAAAAGTTGTAGAATATTATTGTCTTCAACTTTAATAATAAAAAATATTTACATAAATTAGGTCCTAAAGGATATTTAAAAAAAACGGGAAATTGACGTTACTGCCGGTTGACCAATTTAAACCAAAACCTTGTTACACCTTGAATTACTAATAAATATCTAAATATGAAGTTATTTGCAGATGTGATTAATGGTTTTTGATTTAGAGCGCCCACAAAATTCCTTTCACACACGCAGACATCATCGAGAAAATAGTGAATACGTATTCAGTGGACCTTAAAACGTTTATTTCAGTTGAAATCTCGAATTCGACCTTTTTCACGAAATTATACTTTCTCCCCTATTGCCTATGAAGAACGTAAAAATTCTAAAAATATAGAATGCCAATATTAATATATATTAACGTGGCTATCTGCTATGGAACTAATTAATTATTAGCATAAGCGCGGTTGGCGAGGGCTTGGTGTATTTTGAAGTGGAAATTTAAAGACTTTACAAAGAACAGAATAAACTCAAGCCGTAGATTTCTGATATTGGATATAGCCAGGAAGCTCCAACAATCAATAAAATAAAAAAAGAATCACTAAAATAAGACGTAAACGTAAAGCGTTTACAATAGTCGGCGGTAGGTGGTGTGGTATTGGCAGCTAAAAAAATAGTTTTTAAAATATCTCTTAAACAATGCATTCTATGGAAAAATATTTCGAACAAACGTCATAGAAAACTAAATTTCCTACAACTTTTATTCTAATACTTTTTTTCATTCATCAAATATTAATGAAAATATTTTTTTAAAACGGATGTGACAAGAGAAAAAACCCACTTCCGGCTGACCGATTTTTAGCAACAACCAATCGGTTTTTTGTTCTTTTAACAAAAAAGTCAAAAATAAGATTTCGCGTTGACCTTATTAATAGTTTTTGAGTTAGAGCACCCACAATATTCCGGTCACAGACACACACACACAGACATCATCGAGAAAATAGTCAAAACGTGTTCAGGGGACATTAAAACACGTATTTCCATTTAAATCTCGAATTGGAATTTTTTTATGAAAACAATACTTTTTCTATAGTACTTCGTATATGGAGAAAGTAAAAATCAAATTACTGAATATAAGGAACTGCTCAACGAAGCTGTATCATATCTTCCGAATAAGATAGGTTTTTAAGTTTTTTTTTAAATATCCACTTTTCTAAGAATCGGATAATATGAATTTTTGAGAACATCTTTTAAAATATTCGATGAATCCAAATACGAAGTTTCCAAAACACAAAGAGTAACAAAGGAAGCAATTTTAGCTGAGCATAGAATTTGAAATTCTGAGGAAAGGAATTGAGAAATAATAAATCTCAGGTTACAGAATTCTTACAAAATATAATTATTCCAGAAATGAATCGCTAATTTTAAGGCTGGCTTTTTTGATTTAAACATCTTCATTACGTATGACCTTTATTTCTCTCCCACTCACAATCACGCATTGGCTTACACGAGCAAAGGCTACGATTCAAGTCGACATTGCTATCCTCCGCCTTCCACATTCATTTACAACCACTTATGCTTTTCCTCAAAAAAGCCCGAGTAGAATTTCATTACCTCGAGAATTTGTGAGCGCCTCCCCGTGCTCTCTCTCTCTCCCCTCCCTTCCCTCCCTCTCCTCACTCCCCCTCTTTCCCCCTCCTCCCTTCCGGTCTCGCCTTTCTCAACGGCTCCAGACCAATCTTCTTCTTTGCATGCATCCACGCCGTTCTTAATATCAGTTCTCAATAATTCGAAATATCATTCACTCAGGAAAATTCATTTCAGGTTTTACAATGATACCAGATCAACTACCACGCCCACATCATCATCATTAATTTTATATAGAATCCAAAAATGTTACTATTATTTCGTTGGGAGAATTTAATCCAAGTAAAAATGAAGTAAAAAATTAAGTTAAGCTGTCAAGGTTTTGAGATTGATAATCCTACATGGGAAGTTATAGATAATATAAAAATATACTGTTTTCATCCGTCAGCCTCTTGAAATTATTGATTAAACGCCTTTCACCGCTATTTCAAGAATTTCAATGAAACAATTGTACGTCTATCAATATTTTGGTTAAGCGTTTCGCCGATCTCCCAAATACAATCTCGGATAATGAGACTTAAGAAGATCATAAATTAGTTACAGATCATTTGAATTCCGTAAAATGCAATAAGTTCAGAGCAAATGTATTCTCCATTCCACGGAATAGGATAAAGTAGTTGCCATTTAGACAAAAGTGTATCAAATTCCATCCCCATTTCAGTCACGGAAATGAGTTACTTTGCGGCTCTTTTTAGTTTGTGAAATTCGAACGTCTATGTTGCTACTGTTCGAGACATCCTTTTTAAGTAATATCATCTCACTCACGTGTGAATATGCTTTTATTTCTTTTAATACATAAATCTGACACAGAAATTGCACTTTTATCAATTTTGAATAAATGAAAGGAAAATATTAATTAAACAATACTTATAGTGCCACAGCCAAAATTTAGACATCCCAAGATTAATACTTTCCCAAAATTTACTTGCTGCGTTATATTTTACATTCATAATAAAATATAGATAACTAAATGAAAGAATTAGTTTCGGGCTTTACCGACGTTTCGCAAATTAACTCGAAGATGTGTGCAGAGGCCTACCGGGAGGAACTGTTTAGTTAATTGCAAAGGCTTTCTTCATCCCGTCACCTGGCCCTGACCTGCGTTCACTGCGCCAACAACATCCGCCACTCATGTCCATTCCACCAGCGCCTATTCACCCCTTCCCTCTTCATCCGCCCTTCCCCTGTATCCACCCTCTCCCTTTATCCGCCCTTCACCTTTATCCTCCCTTCCCCTTTATCCGCCCTCCCTCTACCCTCTACCTTCATCCGCCCTCTACCTTTATCCGCCCTCCCTCTACCCTCTCCCTCCCACTTTACCGCCCTCTCCCTTTATCCGCCTTCTCCCTGCTTTACCGTATCTCTTAACAGGAGATCCTTAATTAACGGAACCTTCATTGTTTTCTTTGCAGTTCAGATACAGAAATACTCGGAATCCTCCGCTTTTATCAGAGAGAAAGAGCAGGAGAGAGGAAGAATGAAAGCCAGATAGGCACCAAGATAGCAATATAATTCCAGCCATGACTCTTTTAACACATATTATTTCAACTGTGGAATATTGCATATTTCTTAACAAATGATAATAATCTAACGAGAAACTGCGATTTCGAGGGTAATTGGCTTTTAATTCAGTCAAGAAATTATTACGAGCTATTTTACTGCGTGCGGAAGACAAGCAATACCCGATCTATAACTATACACAGGTCTCGGACTTGGTATATTATTAGATGGATTTAAAGTCTGCTTCACTATGATGTTGTTTTTTAACAATAAACACAATCGAATATAGATCACTTAAGAGAGTGGAAAATAAAAATATGGATTTGTAATTGTTATTTGTCATTAGAACCGTCGTAGTGGTCGATGTAAACAAAATATGTGATGTCATGTTTGGAATTTTCTAGAATTTTTATCTCCGAAACCATAGGTCGTAATTATGTGGTCTCGCGGAAATTTTTGGTAACAGTTAAACTCTATCCAAATAAATCTTTTAATATATATGTCACCGATCATATAAAAGCTAAGGAGAGAAAATATCGTATATAATTGTTGCTTAACGGATGCCATTTATCAAGATACCAGTTCATATAAGTGCTTGTATAAAGTGGAAGTTCTAGCTGACGGACGCAGTTAGAAATCACAATTGGACGACACATTTTAATAAGGATCAATCGTAAATTTAATTAAAATCCATTCAGGGGTTCTGGAGATGACAGTCACAACAGACGGACGGATGGACGAGACGTGCCCATAAAGCGTCTCGCCACTACCTTTGGTCAAAAGTCACGATTTAATTAGTAAAAAAGATCAAATTAACGATTTACTTCTTACTTTGTATTGTATACTTTTTTACTGTAAGTAAAAGATAAAATAATATGTTAATAAATTTGTTATTGAGTGATTTCTTTAATACTAACATTTTAAAATTTAAGAATTGCTATCCCGTGAAATGATCCTCTTCGCTCTCGTATTTTTCAGTTCGTCTCTCTCTCGCCAATCACTGCGTTCTTTACGAGTTCCTACCATTTCTCTCTCCGCCAATGTTCCTCTTTCCTATCCACCGATAGACCTGCTATCTTTTGTTCTTTTAGGACTGATTTGTAGCCCTAAGGCTCTCCACCTTTTAAAAAATTTTAATGCATCTCAAGTCATTCGCTCGCAATTAAAATGAGGTTTCTTTGACACTGTGCATCCATTTAAAAAGCTCCCTTCGTAGTCGCGTTTTTTCAGCATCCATTAGAATCGACTTGGCAAAAGGTTGGAATACAGACGCGTAGGAGGGAGGATACAAATGCACTCAACCCCCGATTTAACGTCACCATTTGTCCATCACTGGCATTGGCGTTAAAGCGAGGGTGGCGGTAAATCGAGATATGTGCTTGCTCTATGTAATCAAAAGATGGAAGTTCTGTTCACAACAATTCATGGGCGGTATGCGGGAGTGACGCTATATAGGGGGGCGCTAAATCGGGTTCTGCCTGTAGTACATATTTATGCTCGGGGATAATCCGAGGAAAGAAATACGCGATGACAGAGGAGCGAACGCCGTGAAGAATGCAACTCCTTCGAGAAGGAGTACACCGCGAGCGACATATGTTGCAGGATACTATTAGAATATTATTCCTCTTTCAGACCCGAAAGCCGTCTCCAGACATTCGTTATTCGCCGAGTGCCGAATATTCGTGATCACTCGCCGAGTGAAGATTAAATATTTTTCTCGCCACTTACTGTTGCCTCCACACTAATCGTTCATCGCTGAATACTGAATATTAGTGTTGACTCACGGAAAAAGATGTAAATGTTTGTTTACACCATTCAAAACGACCTGTGCGGATTGCCGCCGCGCACAGAGGGGAAGTTCCCCTCCGTCACCTTGACTACCTACACCCCATCACTAACCCAACCTTTTCATAGTTGTTGTCAGTTCTCACTACCAGATCCGCATGAAATCTTTTGAGAACGCAGTTCCTTGCATGCGCATTATTTTTAAAATAAACAAGGTGATTCAAACGGAACTTATGATGCCTACTTTCCAAATAATTATTTTAAATTAAATTAATGTAACAGAAATCTAAATTGATAACGGGTATTTGTGTGATAAAAATAGCGCGTGTATTTACTAGTCCAGGGGTCTCAAACTCGCGTCCCTCGTGGTACATTTCTGCGGCCCGAAAAGTAATCTAGTATACACTAAACGGCCAAAACTCAAATGTATTTCTTATAAAATATTTCATTTAAATCTAAGAAATTTAAGAAGTAAGTTAAATCAGAACTTTAAAAATATACGTAGTTTAAATATCGTTCCGGTTTTTAAAATTCTGCAGAGGTGGGATACTAAGTATGTTCTTCCCACCGCAATCGTGTTTCTTGCATTTTCGAAGAATCTAACCATCGACGCTGAGTCTATTATTGCTGGTGGTACTTGCAAAAACCTTTGCGTAGTCAGTCATAAACCTGCATTTTAAAAAGTCATCTTAGAGGAAAATATGATATTATTTATATAATTATTTTCAAATTTTTATGTTATTAATGCTTTAAAATTATTTCCTTATATTGAAATATATGCATTTTTTCATAGACTATTAATTCAACCACTTATTTTATTTTTTACTCATGAATTACGACCAACAAATGTTTTGTACTTAACGTGTTATTTTTCATTTATTAATAACTAGATAATTACCCGGGCTTTGCCCCGGATTTACATATTCGAATTTTTCTTGCTCATTTTCCTCTTTAATTTTTTATTCAAACTCATGGTATTCCCAATATAAGTGACCAAAATTCCCTATTAATTGGTATCAACAAATTAAACAGGTTAAAATTTGATATTTTGCTAAGAATATTTAAAATAAATGGTGTAATTTTAGAAAAAAATAACAGGGTATGATTTGTGTGGAACTCCCCTCCCCTTCCAAAAAATAAAAATTCAGGCCCAGAGGTGCACATCCTCATGGTTTCTTTAGTGTGTGAACCAAGTTTTAAGTCTCCAAGTCTCTTGGTTTTAGTGAAATGCTGTAGTGTATGATTTGTATGGCACCTCCCTCCCTCTACCCCCCAAGATATCAACATTCTAGCAGCGAGGTGCGCAACCTCAACGTCCATTTAGTGTGTGTACCTAGTTTTAAGTCTCTATTGGTTCAAAATTGATATTGGTGGAGGATTCGTCAAAATCGGTCAATTGCTTGCTGAGATATCTAAAAAAAACTAAATTTGGGCTGACCGTTCCATGGGGACCCCTCGACACCGTGGGCTGATTTTAATTACAGTATTTGGCACAGCAACTCTTATGGTCAACCTGAAGCTGCATAATAGTTCTGGAGATAATAATAAAATTTAAAAGAAAGGATAAACTTCTAATTATCACTCGATGGTTGAGAAAAAGTAAAACTCGTTCACGCCTTTTATTTACGCCTTGAAAATGAATCTCATCAAGATATTGAGATTAGTGAAGGTTTAATCGAAATCGGTCAATTCGTTGGCGAGATATCTATATATTAAGTATACAATAAACGGATATTTGGACCGGCCATTATGGTCCTTCGATCCTGTAGATCGATTTTGTTGATTATCGGCTCGAAAATGTCGCATCAAAACATTGATATTGGTGGATTATTCATCTAAATCGGTCAAATGGTAGCTGAGATACCTTAAAAGAAACGAAATTTGAACCGACTTCCGTGAGGACCCCTTGGGCCCCAGTGAGTCAATTTGAATCATTTGTAGCGCTGCCACTCTCATGATCAACCTGAAGCTGCCACCAAATTATGAAGCTCCTATTGTTATTTTCTGATGAGTTACGACTACCACAGACACACACACATACGTACACAAACACCTTTTTCATTATAATAGATAGCAAATATTCTCCTTATAAAATTAAAAACCTGACAGTTTCAATATGATATTTGTTTTTATAATTTATATGTGCAATTTAAATTGCTTCTCTCTTACGTAAAACGTTATATTCCAGCATTGAAATAAAAGAAGAAGATTTTTTCTTTTGGTCGATCGTTCAAAGTGCTCACAGTCCACATGCAGTTTACTGTATAAAAATAATCTGCAATTATTAACGTTTGAGGTTCCTACAGCTATAATTTCGATGCTTTATAAAAAGGCGTGGAGCGAATAACTTAATTATTCCGTCTATTTGAAGACTTAATAGACGCTAATCCAATCGGAGGCAACAATGCGGGTCGTCTTGGCAGCATCCGGAAAGAGTACGAAAAAGCCATAAAATTTCGAAAAGGAATGCGTATTTCGGACAAATTCTTCAGTATAACATCTAAAACATTGCAAGAATAAGATATATTCTAGTTTTATCCGTCGAATAAAAAAAACGGAAAAATTCGATCAATATTTACGCATTTAAATGAATGAAGGAAAAAAACCTTGCACCTTGAAAAATCGAAACTACTGTGTAAACAAATGAGAAAATATAATCATCTTCTGGAGTCGAACCTAGAACACTTATGTAAAGGAAAATAGTTTTCTCGAGGTCTTCTAGTTGGCAGAAACAAGATGCCGTTTACAGCATTGACAAATTGTTGAAGAGATAAAAGGGAGGACGGAAAGACGGACGGACAGACATCGATAAAAGATTTATGGCACGAACGGGTTTAAGGCCGCGTCAAAGAGTTTGGGCGAAATATTTTCTGTGGAAGGGGAGAATGAATGTACAAGGAATATGAAACGGTACTGAGAAAGTATGAGGCCCGCGGACTCGGCACGGTGCCTGAATGCGGCCCGCGGGTTGGGTGGAGGGTCTTTATGCGGTCTGCACACCGACGTGAGTTTGAGACCACTGTGCTAGAGTATACTGAATTAGAGTCCAACAACAGTCGCTGCAATGGCGACACTCGTAATGAGTGATAAAAACTCTAAAAATCCCAGTATTTGCGCAAAATTCGAAGACATCCGATCGATAAGCGAATTTCTACGATAAAAGTTATAATTTTCATTCCTTTCCTCAGAGAATAGTACAAATCCCTCTCCAATATTACAATTCTAAGATATTTTAATGCGCAAAAGAAAATTTCCTTGCACGATGGATTTCAGATTTCCCATGTAAATCAAATGGGAAGGATAGTTCCTGGATTGAACCCGAGACTTTCAATCTTCGCAACAAAAACTCTCGTCGGGAGCTCGGGACCAGTAGCAAGAGATTTCTACCGAGTGTCGTGAAAATAGGTCTATTTGTTCAGACAGACACAACAACGAAACTATAAGCCTATTTACATTCTAGAAAGTAAGCTAAAAATCCTTAATAGAATTCCGCACTTTCGTGAAAATCCAACAAAAAAGCCGCAGTGACGGCGAACGGTTTTTTGTGGTATAGAAGTTCTTTTCGTTAAATTCGCCGTACTATAAACGTATACTAATGTGTTTGTTTTGTAATCAGAAAAGTATTTTCCACATATGGTAGTAACCCTGATTTTTACATCCCTTCTAAACATGTTCATTTTGTTTTGACATTCTATACTCGCTCTAAACAAGAAATTACGTTTTGAGGTCGGTTAAGCAATAACTGTCAAATTCATAGCTACAGAAAAATTCTAACCTTGATATTTTGATATTCCTGTCTAGCCGACTCGGTTGAAATATGCTATTTTGGTTATTTAATTATATGATTATTATATATACCATATTGGGTTAAAATCCATGTTGTCAGATCTCTAGAAATACCTGTAAAAGAAATATTATTTTATTTATTACTGTGGTAGCCCTGCTCTTTAGCTCCGCATTACACTTATTGATTTCATGATGGTATGTTGTACAAATCTTATATAAAAAATTTAGTTGAAATTCGTTCAGCCAATTCGTTCCAAATTCATAATTAATAAAAAGTTTTATTTTGCAATTGTTGCGCCGCTGCAGAGTCGATCCGGTCCAAATATATCATTTTGGTCATATATTTAGGTAAAGATTCTATTTACCAAAATTGGTTCAAATCGGTTAAGCCAATTCTTCCCTGATATATGCGTACGGACGAACGGACGGGCATATCGAAGATAGCAGTGCTTTTCAGCAACGACAAAAGGCACTAAAAATAAAAAAAACTGTATAATACTGTCACCAGACAGGAAAGCAGACAGTAAAAGTTACCAGCTTTCATTTTTACATGTAAGATAAGGCACGAAATTTAGTCAAAATATACTGGAAAGTCGAAAACTACTGCATCAAATCAAAATATCTGAGAAGGAACCTGTCTCTCCTTCCATTCCACATCCTTTCACGCCCTTAAACCTTAATAACGCTCCTTCCTTCTTCAACCACCTTCATCATCTCACTTTCATTCTTCCTTTCTGATTTATTCCACCTTCTTCTTCTTGTCTCAACACTGCACTGATCCATCTATCTCAGTGCCCGACTACTTCCAAAAGTGTGAAAAAGGAAAGGAATACAGGGTGAGGAAGAGAGAGAGAGAGAGAGAGGGAGGGAGATGAAGAGAGAGAGAAGGGGAGGTAGATGAAGAGAGAGAGAGAGAGAGAGAAAGAGAGGGAGATAAAGAGAGAGGGTCAGGGGGTGCCGATGCTGTAGTGATTAGGGCTATGACTGCTACTCGACTGCTACTCGCCTGTTGCTCGAAAGGGCAGCGGGAACGAATCCTTAGAAATAAGGATTTTTTTCTGAGGTCACCCGGCCACCTGTTTGTGGTTTAAGGGGACTGGGCAAAGTCAGCGTTCTGTCCTTCGGAATGGACGTTAAGCCGTTGGCCCCCTTGGTGCTCTTCGTTAAGAGTAGGCTATTGCCGGCGCAGGGTTTCCCTCCTCCCTTGTGAGTGTGTTCGGTGTAGAAGGAGTTATGGCTATAATAATCCAAGAAGTTGATTAACCAAAAATACACACACATGCGAAAAACAAGGAGGCAACATTTCGTTTGGGGCGAGCAAATTTCAGAGATGGTGTTTCTAATCGCGAGAGAAAGGGATTGAAATCGCAGGAACTGTAGTGCATGTGTAATTTCGAAGTAGCGAATGCTAAAATAATACGAAGTGCAACCTTTTGACACACATTCAAATTCTCGAGCGGGTGAATGTGGCAGCGACCTTTCTCCCTCGGTGAAACTTCCGCTCGAGTTGTTTCACGGGAAATTGGCGAAGAGAGAAGGGATGGAGGGAAAATAGAAAGGGTCTCGCCTATGTCGTCTATTCCTTCCACTCGGCATAACTTGTATTTTTTTAGCTTAAAATGTATGCTGCGCTCGACGTCACGTAATCTATTTCTCAATAAAACTTAACTTGGAAAATGTTGAATAAAATTCGCTATCCGAAACAGTCGTAGTATAAAATCTATCATTGAGCTCGGAAATAAACGCAGTAACGACTAGAATCCACGATATACATATCGCTTGCATCGCCAGGTTTATTTGCTTGTCCTAGCATAATAGGATGTGCAAATAGTGTTTGCAATTAAGAAGTCAATCAGTTAAGTCATGTTGTATTATTGATAGAATATGACTGAATAAATATTATGTGGACGGTCAAATGGACTCAAGCCATTTTTAGGCTGGTTTCCAAAGGAAACAGCCATATGAAATGGTCCTGTGTATTTGTCCCCTATTAACAACTTTTGCACAAATGAACCGATTTTCATGAAACCTTGTATGAGGCTCATGCTGCCAGGCCCACCTCCAGGCTATATTTTATTTGAGGAAGATTTAAGCCTCGGGTTCGATTCCAGGAACGTTTTTTCCCTATTTGTGTTTCATAGGAAGTCTAAAATCCATCGTGCAGAGATGTTTTCTTTAATGCTTTAAAATATCTTAAAATTCTGATATCTGAGCAAGATTTGTACCGTTCTAAGAGGAAAAGAACGTAAATTCTAATTATTACCACGGAATTTTTATTATAATTGATCGTGTTTTCTTGAATTTCTACCGAAACAGCGATTTTGTGTTTTAAATGGCATTTTATTGAATTGTTGCCATGGAGACGATTATCACCGAACTCGGCTTGAGCATAGTTGAGAGAATAAATGGTTTATTTTCTTTTTCACTCGACTACTCTTCAGCAATGGACACTTGATCCAAACATATTAGCGTATAAACAGTAACATTTATTAAATTCGTTTATTTAAAAAATATATCCGAAGTATGTCAGAAAGAGATTTTGACATTGCTTTTAATATTTTAAGCCTGATAATGCTCTATTAATTTGTTTTCCGATATTTCTCTATCCCTGATAAACTATGAACTACAAGTGATATTTATGTTATGAGAATTCCTCGAAATGACTAACACATACTGAAACATTTCCTGTCAATATTAGTAATCAGTTAGGGACGTCAACTTTGGAAAACCAGCCTGCATTAGTCCTGGTTGGACATCTTGTTTTCAGTTGAGATATTTTACCTCTTTCGACTGGTATAAAGGATCATTAGTCAGTTCATTCACTTCTTAAGATGTGGACATATGGACAAAGACTCTTAAGTACCTATTTCTTCCAAATTGCAGGATTTTTTTACAAGTTTGTAGAAGCTCACCCAAAAAATGTGAGTTTTTCGCCTTTACCCTTTTGACCACCCAGCAAAGAAATACTTCTATAATAAAATGAAAAATGATTAATTTGGCATTCCATTACTATCGCAGTGTGGCGTTAGAAATCGCATGTCATTCGTCGGCGGTCGGATATTTTATCTCGCAAGCAATGAACGTGTTTTTCCTTCTTAATAAGAATTAGAAAATTTACTGACTCATACCGCAGTTGCCCCATTTGTTGTCTCCTGTTGTTTTCAATCGCGGAATATCACAAAGCTAAGGCGGTGATTTTTATTCTTAGTTATTGTTCAACATGCACAACAGAGGCAAAGTGTTTTGGTAGCTAAGAATATATTTTCAAGTTTTATCTGTTCTTTGAAAGATGTGCAGACATTTCCGCCAGTTTTATCGCATCTTTGGTATCAAAGTAAACTACTTATCTGTTTTAAGAGAATTGTTATGGAGGATCTACAATAAGAATTTATCAGCGAAATTCATTTTGGTAAATATTTATCAATTAATAGAACATCTCCTTTACATTTAATGTCCTAAACAAATTTCAAATCGTATATTGTTAACGAGATGCATACAGCTTATTATTGATTGCTATGGAGGCATTTCCAATTTTTTTATTAGGCCGGCGACATACAAGGGGAGTTTCTGCAAGGAGGTTCCGCTGAGGAAAGGACACGTTTGCACCTGAGATGGACATCCTTTGGGAATTCATAACTGAGAACTCAATGGGCAGTTTCGCCACCGGAAAATTACCATGACCGCAAGTAACAAAGCGACCCGCAGGAAGGTAACTATGCAAACTGCGTTACGGCCACAGATGAGACTGTTTTTTTCGAATTCGGCACTTTCATTTACCGTATATACTCGTGTATAAGCCGATCTCGTGTAATGGTCGACTCCCGATTTTCTCATAAAAGTTTTGTTTTTTCGTCTACCTCGTGTGTAAGTCTACTCCAGGTTTTCAGGTGTAGTAGAACAACATTTTTTGTATTCGATTCGTGTTGATCCATTAAGTTAAACGTTAAGTTCCCTTTAGACCAGTGGTTCTTAACCTGGGGTGCGTGGCAGTGTTTCTAGGGGTGCGAGGTGTTGATCTAGAGATTTAAAAAAATTAGTTTAAATAGAAACAAAATAAAATATACAACAAAACATTTTGGAGAAATGTCATTTAATTTGTCACAGCCTTTGAATAAACGTAAGTCATTTTTAAATGAGACGATTATATGTTCATGTCTTCGAAAGAAACATTTGCGTATGAGCGCACAGCTTATACCCTTGAAGGACGCCAACCGTCTGATGTCCCCACCCTGCTGTGAAGCACTCGCCTGCTAGAAATTGGTGTTTCTGCATTAGCGACACTGTTCCAAGATCTTGTAATCATTAAAATGTAATGCAAACCATTACAATGTAATAGTTGACGTTGCGAGGTGTTCTGAACCTTCTCAACTTAGCTGAAATTTACATTGGCAGTTTACTTGTTTCTTCTGCCCTAGTTGAGCTGTATAAAAATACCATACTATTATTATATTGATATTTTTATTTGAGGTAATTTATGATGCAATAATGTATTCTATTCGGTTGAAATTCAGCAGAACTTGAAGGTTAGGTTTCAAGTCTTGAAAGCAGCCCAAAGTTCTGAAACACATAGCATTTTCAAGTAATATGCTATGCACTTATGACTTCTATTTATAAGTACGGGTATTTCATGCGAGGACTTCCATTCTCAAATAGTAACTTGGCTGGCTTAAACCATAACCTTTAATTTTTAAAATTCTGCTAATTTCAAATGAGATAATATATTTTATTTTTCTGTACCCTCTCAATGTCGAAGTAACACCTTTGGAATGATGATTACATTCGATATGACTTCAACTACGTCACAGATAAAGACAACATCCAGTGACTACAATGCATGCTGTGCTGCACGATATTTTCAAATTCCAATCTTAAACCGTCAAATTTTTCAGAACATTTCAACAAGCAGCATGGTGGTGAAGCAACTCTTTGAAAATTAAAAGGGCAAAATTTAATTCTGGTGGTACTATTACTGCTTTTACACACGCATCTGTTCAGAAGCCATTGTTACAAGCATCTTATAAAGTTGCGTATCTGTGTGCAAAAACGAAAAAACCTCACACAATAGCTGAAGAATTAATAAAACCGTGTGCACTGGAAATAGCAAATATAGTGTTTGGCTCAGAAGAACACAAGAAAATACAACAAATTCCTCTTTCTAATGATGTAATTCGCTCTAAAATACACGATATGAGTGAAGACATTTCAAGTCAAGTGATAGAAGATATAAAAGCCAAACCTTTGAAAGTGGCTATCCAACTCGATGAGTCTACTGACGTTAGTAATTGCTCTCAACTGATGGTGTTTGTGCGTTATGCAAAGGAGAGAGATGTTGTCGAAGAATTTTTGTTTTGTGAACCACCGGAAATGACAACAGGAATTGAGGTGTTCAATTAAGTAAAGGGTTTCTTTCTCAAACATGAATTGTCAATAGATGTTGTAGGATCAGTTTTTACTTATGGAGCCCCCGCTATGTTAGGCAAAAATTCAGGTTTTGTTTCTTATATGAAAAAAGAAATTCCGGATGTTGTAATTAACCACTGCATGTTACACAGACACGCACTTATGGAAAAAACTTTACCAGAGAATTTGAAAAATACTCTGTCTAATGCGGTGAAAATAGAAAATTATGCTCGAGGACGAGCAACCAGCCATTGTTTATTTCGTACTTCCTGTGAAGAAATTGGTTCTCTTCACACGGTCCTTCTTTACCACACGGAAGTGAGATGGCTTTCTAGAGGTCGAATGCTCAGCAGAATGTATGAATTGCCCAAAGAAATAATTCAGTTTCTCAAAAACCAGGGGTGTAACTTAGTTGATGATTTCAACAAGAGAGATTCAATTCTTCGACTGGCATATTTAGCAGACATATTTACTCATCTTAATGAGTTGAACACGTTTTTGCAAGGATATGGCATAATATCATAAAGAGCAGAGAAAAACTATCAGCTTTTTGAGGAAAACTCTCAATTTGGATACAACGAGTGGAAAATAGTAATTTTGCAAACTTTCCTATGCTTGATGAAATTATTTCCGAAGATGAGGGACATACAGTTGCATCCGATATAATAATTCATTTGCAAAAATTGAGACTCTTTTGTAGGATATTTTCCTGCTAACAGAGTCATTGACACCATTCAAAAATGGATATTGCATCCTTTTCTTTTCGACCTCTCTTGTATAGACGACAGTAATTTACTGGAATATGACATAATTGAAATAAAATCCAGCTCTCACACTCAAATGCAATTTAAAAAAATGACGTTAGAACAGTTCTGGTGTTTTCAACTGAAGACATTTCCACGTTTGGCAAATGCAGCACTTCAGTGTCTTATGCCATTCACCAGCACCTACCTATGTGAGGTTGGATTTTCATCGCTATTAAACAAAAACAAAAGCCAGAAACCCTTAAATGTGACTGATGATATTCGAGTGGCTCTTTCAAAAACAGAGCACGTATAATGAAAATAATAGAAGAAAGGCAAGAGCAGAGTAGTCATTAAAAGATTTTCTTGTAATTTATGAAATTGAAAAGATGCTCTGTTTTTTGACATGTGATTACGATTCTTTCATTAAATAAATAAAATGTTATTATATATTCTAATTTTTCTTTTTCAAATCCTTAAACCAAGACTTTTTACACAGATAGTTGGACTTTGTCGAATTTTATTCTTCATCGCTCAACTGTAACTAAGGCTGAGACACACATTTAAATAAAAAATCAAAGATATTTTTTTGGGGGTGCGAAAGCATATTCTGAAAGACCAAGGGGTGCGGAGAGCTAAAAAGGTTAAGAACCACTGCTTTAGACTGATACAACTACGCTGTGTCAAAGTAGCAGCGAAGCAGTCAGATGTTCCCTCCAGCACCACTGCATAACATCAAAAGTCGTTACATTGTATACGTCTTAGTAATAGATCAAATGACTAGCGTTAGACTTCGTATTTCGTCCCGGCGCTCATTCGGAAACTGTCTTTGTAAAGGAGAACAGTTTCTTAGTCTACATATTACGGAGTTACCAAATTGCGCATCTGTCTTGCTGCCGTCACGATACCGAACGTTAGGTTTACTAAAATTGTTTAATTATTTGCAAATCATCAGAGAACAACTTAGGATCACAAATTAGTATATAGTAATTTATTCTTTCATATACATCGCTATTTAAATATTGTCAGCATGTCACTTGAGTGTTTGCGTGATTACACTGAATCATTTGTTGAGAATGAACCACAGAAAGCATCATCATTAAACAGTGTACATTGCCGCAGGATGTCAAACTAAATAAATGACACCTCCCTCCTGTATTTCTTTCCTACAAAAGCCCAGAACTTTTCAGTCGTCCCTCGCGTGTGGTCTGCATGGTAGTGTCAGGGTCGGTAGTTGACCTATCATATATTATGATCGGAATTTTGCTTCAAGAAGTTCTGAATACCTGTCTGTCAAAATTTCAGCTCGTACGAGATGTGGTACAAGGCCCACCCGATGATTCATACCGCCATGCGTAGGCGCTTCGGTTAAAATAATAATGATTTTAATGCTTAGGTCGGTGCATTTCTTGCGATTACTCGAAAATAGAAAGCGTTAGACCCGCGCGATGAAGGGAAATCTTCTCTTTGAGGAAGAAAGCTAAGAGCGGAAATGGAAGCGATCGATTACGGCGGATTTCGCGGGCGCGCACAAGCACACAGACAATCATCGCTCGCGCGGTCCAGCCGACAAAGAGAAGAGGGAGAGTTCCATTTAGAGAAGCAGGGGAGAGAGGGTGCGGAGGTCAAGTTGGATGAAGAAGGGGTGCAGGGAAGGAGATATGAGGAGAAAATATAGGAAGAGAAGAAAGCAAAAGAAGAGGAGAAAGTAGAAGAGGAGAAAGTAGAAGAGGAGAAAGTAGAAGAGGAGAAAGTAGAAGAGGAGAAAGTAGAAGAGGAGAAAGTAGAAGAGGAGAAAGTAGAAGAGGAGAAAGTAGAAGAAGAGAAATTACAAGAGGACAAAGTAGAAGAGGATAATAAAGTAGAAGACGAGAAGGTAGAAGAGGAGAAAGTAGAAGAGGAAGAGAAGATATATGATGCCAAACAATTTCCAAATTACAATCTCGTATTTTCTCCACCCTGCGAGTGGGATGTGGGAGGGTCTGTAACCATGATTATACAACCTCCAAATCTGTCAACGCTAGAATAGAATCTACATTTGTTCGTCCTAGTAGCGATTTAGCTGTGTATTGTAGGAGTTTAGTAAGCAAGCAGGCTCCGAGTAATTCTAAACGAGGCATAGATAAAGGTTTATTGGTGCTACACGAGTTTTTGCTTCTAGCAAATGAACAGATGCGGTAATAGATAGAGCACCAGACCTCAAATATACAACAGCTGCATAACCTTGTTCTGAGGTGTCATAAAACACTAGGAGTTGATAAGATGATGTGGAATTAGCTATCAACCGAGGAATGTTAATATTTGGTAACACAGGTAATTGGCCAAGGAATGTTTTCCACGAGTTCAAAAACTTAGGAGGCAATTCCTCGTCCCAATCCAATTTTAATTTGCACAAACTTTTATTAAAATTATTGCACCAGAAAACTGCAGGAGATATCCACCTAAGAGATCATAAATTTTGGACAATTCAGATAAGACTCCTCTTTTTGTAGAAGCACTCGATGAGATTTTAACATGATAGTATAACATGTCCGAACTTGCCTCCCAATAAATTCCTAAAATGTTAATAATTTTATCCTCTTTTGAATTGAAGGTTACTTGTGATTAACAGGAGTTATAAGGCATATCTTAAAATACTTGCGGTATATTGGACGACCATTTTCTCAATTGAAATCCACCATCATTCATTATACCATTTAATTTAATTTATTAGTTCCACTGCTAAGGTTAGGAATGAAGTCCCAGTTAATAAATCGTCTACAAAGAAATCTTGTGAAAATATCTGTCCTGCTAAAGGGAATCGTTAACTTTCATCATTTGCTAATAGTTTAAGGACTCGCATGGCCAAGAAGGGAGAAGTATTAAACCCATAAGTAACTGTGTTTAACACAATTTCTTGCAGAGTAGAATTATCAACATCACACCAAAGCATGTGCTGATATGGTTTGAGTTCAGATTAAACTGATATCATCCTGTACATTTTGCAAACATCAGCTACAAGCGCTACATAATGTAATCGAAACCTAATAATTAGGTCTGCAATATCTTGATGGAGTTTGGTCCCTTTAATAACATATCATTCGAACTGTAATCCTTTGTTGTTTTTGCTGAGGTGTCAAACACAACCCTTAAATTGGTTGTAGTGCTGGTAGGTTTAAAGATAACATGATGGGGAATATAATATAATCCAGAGCCCCTATCGACACGCGAAATATGATTCAACGATAAATATTAATCATGAAAGTTAATATATTTAGATTTAAGCTCAGGATTTATCTTCAATTTAGATACTAAGTTTGTGACTCTCCTGGCATCTTGAATCTCAGAATCACCTAATTCCAGATTGGTTTTCTTAAAAAGCATGGGAACTACATAGCGCCCTTCTTTGGTTCGATAATGAAGCTCTGAAAACTGTTGCTCAGTCAAATCATCATCTGGGTTAGTTACAATAGAAACAGGTAATTCCCCTTACTTCCAAAATCGGTCTAATATGACGTTTAAATCAGATACTTCCGTTACGACAAAAAAAGAGAGATTGGAAGACAGTATTGGCTGAGATGAAGTAGAATGGATAGGACCAATGAGAATGTAACCAAAAACAGATGGCCATGCAGATGAAAGACTCATTGACCGAATAATTGGATCATCAGAAATAATCTCCGAATACAAATCAGCCCCAATTAGCAAATCAGTGTAGCCCGGTAAATAAAAATTAGTGTCAGGTAAATCCAAAGAGCGAAAATGTTCACGAATATGATAAGGAATATGAGCGCACGAGTTATTTTCGGAATCACAATCGCACTTGTGCACAAATCATTTGCTCCTAGATGAGGACCCAAAATAACAGTAGTGACACCCTTTATGGTAGTAACAGGTGTAGACGTAAGACCTATACAAGTAAGAGCAGCACGTTTCCGAAAAAGATCCAATCTTTGTTGACAACTATTCGTAATGAAACTAGCTTGGGACGATGGATCTGTTAAAGCGCGAACTGTTTCAAAGAGAGCCGATTCAGTTTGAACCTGAACCAGAGCTGTACCTAGTAAAACAACCGAATGTTGCAAAATGATAGGACTTGCCGAACACAAAACAGCACTAGTCGCCTAGGTTACACAATGCAATTGAGAAGAATGATCCATATTTTAAGTCTCACTAACCGATGGTTCACTATTATGATCACTTCCAATTGCCGAAATCTAATTTAGATTTGAACTCGAAATAGGTTCATTATTACGCGCAGTGGTTTCACATAATAACGAGTGATGCTTCCTTCGACAATGCCTACAAAGTGCTGTAGAGCGACAATCAAGAGATTTATGCGAGCCACCAATTAAAAAAATTTAATAGATTTCACTAACTCCCTACGTTTACTCACTGGGGATCCAGAAATGTCTTTGCATTGATACAACCGGTGTGGTTGTGAACATAGAGGACAAGATAATTTCCGCGGTTCATTAATAGCAGTCACCAAAGAAGGTTTTTAAGTCAGCCGTTTGTTAATTACCCCTTTTGGTTTCGCAATAGTTTGAGTAGTCTGTTTAGACCCCGATGAATGAAGAATGTTTACATAATCTCGGCCAAACTACATCAATAATTCAACGGAAGGATAATCAATTTTATGATGTTCCGTTTCAAATTGTTTCCTAGTATTTTTATCTAGGGATAGAGAGCCCACGTTAAATAGTATGAAATCCGCTAAATTGGGATTTTCTATCGCCTTTAAAGCATTCACATTCTCGGAGAATGTTTAAAAAAATGCTGTAATTTCTCTAACGAGTCACTTTGCATCTGAGGGAAATTAAAGAACTTATCGAGATAATGAAAGGCCAAGAGTCGTTTATTTTCAAACTGCTCAATTAAACTATTCCAAGCGATGAAATGATTTTCTGAGATTAATGGTAAACTGAGTGTAGTGACACTTCAAGCTACCCACCAAGTAATGAAACTTTTCGATATTCGTCAGATAGAATTAATATGAATAAGACTATGGAAATTATCGTAAAACTGTTTCAAGTTAGAATGTTGCCCAACAAATACAGAAATGTTAATTTTAGGCAAGCGAGCAGCTTTGAAAGAACAATTTTCTACGTCTTTGTTAGACGCGCAATCCGATTTTGGCAGTACTTGACTCGCTACTGCCTTTATCTCGTAATTAAAGCCCTCTTTACGGTCAAATAGTTCATCGTCGCTTTCATCGATTTCGTGATCATGACCAATTTTTACTTCATGTATTTCATCGCAAAGCGATTTAAAGGATCTATGGTCCTCTTCAAGAGATTCGAATCGGATACTAAAAAAAGATAATGTTTGAGGATAGCTCAACATTCAAAGTTATTACGTAAAGTTTTTCGATTGCGCGGTCATTCGCAGCTCTCCGTAAAATAAGTTTTTTAATCATACGCGACGGCCTACTGTCTGCTTTCTTTTGGTCGCCTCCCATTACGATATACACCACAGCTTATAGATAACACTGCCCTTCCAAACTATTCGCAATCCGGCCTGAAGAACCAAAATAGTTGATAAATGAAGTCGACTGTATTGATAAATTAGTATTTGGGCCACCAAAGAACTAAAGGGCTTAACTTTAAGTTGATAGTAAATGGAAGTGAATGAAGGCCAATAGCAAGCATGCCGTCCTCTCTGACCGATTGCTTTAAGATAATAACTTTCACTAGCGAGTCCAACAGCTGACTGAACGCCCAGCTAACGGCCTTCACCGGGTATTAGTCATAACCCTAGGTGAGGTTCTAGAGGGCAGTGATAAACTGGGCCTTTTAGCCCCCTGGTGGTATACAAAAAAGCACCAAGATACGCACAAACAAGGAGAATGTAGAAGAGCAAGAGAAAGTAGAAGAGGACAAGAAAGTAGAAGAGAGAAGGTAGAAGAGGAGTAGATGGTAGAAGAGGAGGAGAAGATAGAAGGGAAGATAGAAGAGGAGGAAAAAATAGAAGAGGAGAAATAGAAGAGGAGAAGGTAGATGAAAAGAAGAAAGTAGAAGAGAGAAGGTAGTAGAGGAGAAGGTAGAAGAGGAGAAGATAGAATGGAAGGTTGAAGAGGAGGATAAATTAGAAGAGGAGAAATAGAAGAGGAGATGGTAGAGAAGGAGAAATGTAGAAGAGGAGAAAGTATAAGATGAAGATAGGTAGTAGAGGGTAGAAAGTAGAAGAGGAGAAAGCAAAAGAGGAAGAGAACGTAGAAGAGGAGGAGAAAGTAGAAGAGAAAAGGTAGAAGAGGATAAGAAGGTAGAAGAGGAGAAGGTAGAAGGTGAAAGAGGAGGAGAAATTAGAAGAGAAGATATAGAAGGGGAGGAGAAGGTAGAAGAGGAGAAGGAAGTAGAAGGAGAAGAAATGTAGAAGAGGAGAAGAAATATAGAAGAGGAGAAAGTACAAGATGAAGGTAAGGCAGTAGATGGTAGAAAATAGAAGAGGAGAAAGTAGAAGAGGAAGAGAACTTAGGAGAGGTGGAGAAAGTCGAAGAGGAAGGGAAGGTAGTAGAGTGTAGAAAGTAGAATAGGAGAAATAGAAGAGGAGAAGGTAGAAGAGGAGGAAAAAGTAGAAGAGATAAGGTAAATAGGGGGAGAGGGAGGGAAGAGAATGGGAGGAAGGCAGAGATAAAGGGAGGAAGAATAGGAAGTACCTTAATTTTAATACACTAGCTGGAGTACCCGGCGATGCCCGGGATTATTTAAAGCCACTGCCAAGTGTAGTTCACGCGGCTTGTTTGGAGTACCCATCATTTCCCGGGACCATTTAACACCACTGCCAAGTGTAGTTCCCGCGACATCCGTTCGATGACGTAAACATAGTGCATGCGGTTACCGTCTGATGGCGCTGACATCTATTTTAGCGTAAAGTACAATGCGCTTATAATAAAGAATCTCCCCCAAATGTTTTTATCGCCATATAACCTGCGTCACCCGCTGAGTAAAATTATATATCTATGCGAAATGTCGTGATATATCTATCTTCAAACAAACAAACAATCAAACAAAAAGAACTTCAGATTTATATATCAAAATATAAATATGTACCTCTACAACTTTCTATTTCAAAAAAATGATAAACATTATTTTTGACCATGAATGGATCAGTTTGGAAAAATTTGCTAAACAAAAACATTACTTATGATTGCTTAGATGACGAAAATAATGTATCGCTTTGAATTTCGCAATTTTAAGCTATAAAAGCTGATATTTCATAGCACGGGTCAACTTGACCCGGTTGGGCTTTCTAGGGGATGAGCTAAGTCCGAGCGTCCTAGTGTTGAGCAGTCACTTTGCCATTAAAACTCCTAGTAAGCGATAATTGCTTCAAAATGATACATGACACAAAAATTCAAATTTATTGATATCTACCCAAAAATGAATAATTAGGATGTTACTAAATCATGTTTTCAAAGATTATTTCCATATTTGAACACTTTAGAGGTGTATTGTGCTCAGGTTGCGATTCAAAATTGGTGGAGGTCATCGCCGTGTTCATATAACCCTTATGTTGCTGATATTTCTCTTATCCATCGTATAACTGTACGCTTTGTAATCTGCGACCGGATATTGAAGAGTTATAAAGTATTAATTATATCTCCTGAAGTCAATTTGATTTAATGTTTAAATTGAGCGAAAACTGTAATGACGGATAAGTTTATTTCCAGAAAATGTATAACTACAAGAAAGAATTCTTCAATGCCGTTATTTATGGTTAGAAACGCGTAGAAGGGTACGTCACAGAACGAAGCTTATTTTATTTACAAATAATAAAAGAAAAATAATAATAAAAATTGCAAAGAAATAAAATTAACGACAAAGCCGATGACCCAAAAATGGATGATCGCCACGATCATATTTATTGAAATTAGCCATAAAACAGTTGAGTAACACCAGTTCCAAATTTCAGCAGTAAAAAAGCTACATTAAGTCGTAATATATCGATAAATGATTTCAAAACCCAACCGTCTCACGGATATGGAAGTTATCTCGATCATCTATAAACTCAAACTATAAGAAAATTCGGCAATTCGTTTTTGGATGACGCTGTGACTGTAATTGTAATGTTGGATTCGGTCGACCGAAAATAAGAGCTGTAAATTGTATTTCACAAAAGTTGTGTGGAAGATTATATTGGAAAACTGTCGTCTTGTCGTGAAATTGAGGACAAGAATGAAAACAAGAATTTGATAGTAGACTAATTTTTATGAAATCGGGATGAAGCCTTTGAAAAGGATTGGCAATAAAGACAATAAGGAAATTATTTTGGCGAATGTTGCTTTCATAACATTTCGAGACATTATAAGTATGGGAGTGAAGTGACTTAAAATATACCTCCAGAAACTGATCAAATTACTGTTACATAAGGCCCTAAAATATGTAAGACGACGGGTATGTATGTATGCCAAATGTTCTCAATCGCTTAAATAACGAATTTACAAGAGAATTTTCTAGCTCTTTATATGGCTGAAAATTTCAAGAAGCTCTTAAGTATCATAAATTGAAGAACCAAGTTATTATCTTCGTTATCTCCAACACATTTAATAAGGTTATGGCAAACCAGATGCGCTTTTATACTATTATGCAGCCTTCTTCAGAATTGATTCACCGTAAGTATATTTAAAAAATATTTCTTAAACTTAATAACGAATTAGTTTTCTTGCTGAATAAGAATTTTACAATTAATTCAGTAACAACTAATCCTATATGTGGGTGTGTACGCGTGGTATTCCATAATTAAATGCTAGAGACAAATAACAAATACGTTCCACATTTAAAAAATATACATTCGTGACCCGACTGCTTAGGCCAAGCATAGAATATCGGATCGTTGGTCGTGAGTTAATAATTAAATATGTGGTGTGTATTAGTGTAAATTTCTTTCTTATTAATCTTTCTTTGTATCTATCCAATATGATTTGTGCATGAAATATGAATCTATAATATATATTACCTATGAATCATTTCAGTCATTCGTACTTCACGGACGAGGCAAAGTTTATATGCTACCAATGAATTTAGATTTTCGCGAATTTGCAAGAGAGCGGATGAAAATTTTTAGTTCGTATGAAAACAATATGAAGTGAAAAGTGAGAATTGCTGGATTAGGAATTGGGAAGTGATGATATGGGAGATAGAAGATGAAGGACGGATACAATGGCACAGATAGACAGGTGGCACCTTTTGCGGGATGCAGAGGAAGACTTACTTGGGAAGCAATTGGTAGAGGAGCTCTTCGCACTTCCTCTTCTCCTCGAGGTAGTCGGCGGTTCTCTCTTCGACAAGCGCCTCCAAGTTATTGGCATACTGCTCCATGCGGGACAGGAGGTTGTCCAATATGTTCCCACTCTCGTAGTCTCTAATGCAAGAGAAGTTCGAATTAAGCCACGTTTCCCATTTGGAATATCCTTTATATATTACCAATGAATGACAGTCCTAAAGACACAGGATACATTTCATCTGTTAAATATATATCTGTAGAGTTAATAAATTTCCTTCGGCATCCCCGCGAAATCTAATACAGAGGAACTGCAATAACGCGGTTTAAAAAATTAATTTATTCGGATTTATTCATTCCTCTAAAGTGAATAGTAGCCATTCCATCTACCCTCCTCCCCAATAAACTCGTTACTCTCGCTGTCTTCACTCTCCGTATTTAACTCCCCCTCTAATATCTTCCTCTCCTACCCTCCCTTCCCCTCCCCAAACCAACTCCACCCCATCTTCCCCCAGCTCACTTGTTGAGTCTCCGGATGGCTGACTTGAGCGCCTGGAAGTCCGGCCGGTCCGGCGGATCCTCGGCCCAGCACCTGCGCATTAGTGTGGCCACCTCCTCCTCGCAGGAGTCCATCACGCCGGCCTCCACGGAGGGTCGGAAGGCCTCCTCGCCTGCCTCCTTGTCCTTTATGCTCCCGCACACCCTCAGCACGATGTCTGCATCGAGCGGGAAGAGAGAGAGATCGGGTAATGAGGTTTTCACATTCACTGGTGCAGCGTAGAGTCGAGGTCATCTTTCCCTCCCGAATCCCTCCATTAAGCACAAAGGGAAGGAAAACAAACTTCAAAAGTAAAACTTGTCTTCGCTAAGTCAATAGATGGAAGCAGATTTTCTGTGAGCTCCCCATAAAATTTTGTGGACATTAACATTACTAGAAGCTCGTGACAGGGCTAAGCTTGAGTACGTTTTTTTTAAATATAGTTGGCTGTTTACGTTTTACTTTCTCATATACCTACGTAGCATATTGAGAAAGTATTGTAATCGTGAAAAAATTCGACTTAGAGATTTTGATGGAAACACGTTTTAAGTGTCCCTGGGTCCATAAAAGTGATTTTCGCCATGCCGTCTGTCTGTTGATCTGTTCGCGGTTCTTGGGCCCAAACGCGTGCATAAAATCGAATGGTAACTCGTATTTATGCAATATATCATCTTTTGTAGACCCCTTTTGACAAAAATGATACTGCAAACTTGTAAGTATAAATTTAATTTTTTTCCCTCTGTTTTTCTCTTATTGACGTGTGATTGTTCACTTGGATTATTTTACAGTTCAGGAGGTTTTATTTATTTCCATTCTGTGCACCGTAGTCTCAACATTTCATTTTAAAAAATGATACTGCACAAAAATAAGGAATAGTTTATTCTTGGCGATTTTTAGAAAAATTTGATTTACTCAAAAATGGCTCAAAGGAATTCGATTGAAATCATTCCAATTGTAGAGCCTGATGTCACAAATAATACTGTGTAAGCCATATGTCTCAAAACGTCATTATAAGGCGTCCAGTGACATTAAAATGTACGCTAAGTTACCGTACCAAAGCTCTATGACGTCATGCTTCCGCCGCGATCCAATCACATTCTTACTACAGCCTAGACTGTTAAAATAAGCCGAATGATATCTCATAATTGTGGATAATATCATTCACAATAGGCACTTTGAAGAGCAGAACGATATTTCGCAACAATTAAGGGTACTTAATCTTCAATATTTTTAAACAATTCTATTTTCACAAAAATGGCTATAAGGGGTTTGATTAAAATCCATATAAATCCATACCATATCATTCTAATGTTAGAGCCTCATATCACAAATAATACTAACTAAAAAAATTACTATAGATCGTCCAGTGACATTAAAATAGACGCTAAACTATGGTTAACTTTGATTTTTACCCGTTTTTCTTTTATAAGTGTATACAGTCGATCAAACGTATATACGTATACGAGAAAATTTGCGCAATGTATATATATTGCGCCGTTTATATTAAATATAGCTGATGATTCACATTGATACGTACATTTTTATTATATTTATTAAAAATATTTTTAATCAACGTATCGCGAACAGGGGCGCCATAAGGCGTATTAGGCAAGTAAAATAATTAAAGAAAGAAACCAAACAAAAATTAATTTAGTATTTTACCTTAAATGTCCTTGTGTCTGAGTCACCACGCGGGCCGGGACGCCCCACGAAGCCCCGAACTCGTGGACTCAGCAACATGGTTCGTTTTTATACAGTTTACTTCAAAACTACCCTTGACTTCAAGAAGGCATTCGATAAAGCCCCTCATAGTAAGTTATTGAAAAACTTACAAGCCTGTGGAATAAATCGAAAGATAATCGAGTGGATCAGGGACTTTCTCAATGACCGGGAACAAATAGTAGTCATAGATGGATTAAAATCAGATTCGGTCAGCGTGGCCTCCGGCGTTCCACAAGGAAGTGTCATCGGTCCCCTATTATTCCTTATATACATAAATGATTTAGATAAGGTTATAACAAGTAAAATCAAGTTATTCGCGGATGATACGGTAGTTTACGGAGAGATTAACAGTCCTGCTGATCAAGCATTACTTTCTAACGACCTACACGCAATTCTCGAGTGGTGTAAAGAGTGGCAGTTAGAGCTGAACTTTGGTAAGTGTTCCGTCATGAGATTCTGGAGAAACAAAGAAATTGAGGCGATGAATTACAGTATAGAAAGCGTACACCTAAAATTAGCCGAATCCGTCACATACTTAGGTGGCATTTTAACAAGTAACCTCTCGTGGGACATACACATACGAAATATATCCGGGAAATCTAAGCAGAAACTAGGATTCATCAAACGGATAGTAGGTAAAAGCGAAGAAAAAGTCAAAGAGACATGTTACTTTTCTTTAGTTAGACCGCTGCTAGAGTATGCGTCGAGCATATGGGATCCGTACGAGAAAGGATTAATCGCCGAGTTAGAGAAAATGCAGCGAAAAGCTGCTAGATTCGTCAAAAATTGTTATGATAGAAATAAAAGCGTTACAGGCTTGATACAGGACTTAGGATGGGAATCACTAGCCGAGCGCCGATTACAAGCTAGGTTAAAACTTCTTGAAAGATTTAGAACGTGTACTTTCTCCAGCGACGTCGAAGAAATAATAAGAACTTCCACCTATATCGGTAGAATGGATCATCCTCGTAAAATAAGAGAGATAGCCTGTAGGACGAAGAGATACAAAGGCTCATTTTTCCCTAGAACGATAGCGGAGCAGAATAAAACTTGCGATCAAAAGTAACCTCGCGTAGGGGCGTAAACCAAGGCCTAAATTTGGAGTTTTCCCCTTGGTGTTAATGCACCTTTTGCCACACACCCTTGCGGTGGCTTGCAGGGTAAACTATAGATGTAGATGTACCCTCTTATTATCAAACTGAATTTTTATATTTTTACTTTGTTGAAATGATAATTTCTTTGTTGGTTTAAAATTTTGAATATTAGAAACATACCATTAATTTTTTATATACATAGTAATTAACATATTGTTTACATATCATGCTTTCGTATACTTGCTCTTATCTTTTAAGACCTTTCTGTAAATGCTAACTATAAATTTTTATAACCAAAACTTAATTACTTCAAACTTTTAAATTAACAGAGGATATTTCTCCGAAATGCCTTGGACAGAAACGTTATTCATAATGAATTTATTTAAGTATTCAAACTGACACTTTGTTGCTGTGACGGCTACAATACCTACTACAGTAATAAGAAAAAGAGACATAGTATATAGCATACAATATAGTATATAGTGATAGTATAAGAGTGATATTGTATAGCGTCAATTTAAATTAATTTGGATTTTCGTTCCTTCGATACAGCAAAATGAGTCCTTTCAAAAAGAAACTGAGTGGTTCAGAAAATAAGAAAAGCGCTATAGAGAAGAAGGAAAAGGAAAAATCTGTGCTAAATAAAGTGATAAACTTAGATAACTATTTTATAAAGAAAAACGATGAGGAAAGTGATTGTGTTTCGATTGCAAGTGCAGAACAAGAGAAAAATTCAAATGAAATGTTTCCGTCTGACAGTGGCACTGGTGCTAATGAAAATCCAAGTACAAGTTCTTGCATGGGGCTTTCTGACAAAGAGGTTGAAACGATTTTCACAAAGGAAAATGCAATTGTGAGTTCTTACCTAACTAAGTGGGAGATAAACGATTGTACGCGGGATTATATAGTGAGCCATGGTTTCGAACAAAATAGAGAAGAAAAGTTTTGGAATTCAGAGCGAGTTTATAGTGATCATAAAAGGTATTTAACTAGCGCACAATTCAGAGTAACACTTCAAAATGGAGAAAATAAGCACCGCGAATGGTTGGTTTATTCACCATCTACGGGATGTGTTTTTGTGCGTATTGCCGCCGATTTCATAATGTCACTGCCTCCAGTTTGTTACTGGTTACCACAGGATACAATGATTGGAAAAATCCGAGTGATCGACTTAAATCACACGAGAATTCGAAAGAACATTTGTCAACTTCCGTTGTTTTTCATCGCTCGTGGGAAAGCCAAAGAAGGCATTGATGAAAGTGCGTTCTCAAATTTTAGAAGAGGCGCAGTATTGGCGCGATGTTTTAAAAAGACTCGTTGCCACTGTTAAATTTCTCGCTTCTAGAGGTCAACCTTTTCGTGGACACGAGCACTCTTTTGGATCTCTACAGAATGGAAATTATCTAGGTTCTCTCGAGCTAATTGCTGAATTTTTGAGCCAGCATATAGCCAGATATGGCTCCATCGGTAAGGGAAAAATATCATACTTATCCCATAACACCTGCAAAGAATTTGTGTTACTGATGGGCAAAATGGTTCTGAATGAAATAATTTGTGAGATAAATGAAGCTAAATATTACTTCAAAGTGTTGATTCTACACCAGATATTGCCCATATTGACCAGCTGAACTTTATCGTTCGCTATGTTCTTCCAAACAGAAATCTAGTAGAACGATTCCTACGGTTTCTGCCTAACTCCGGTCATAAGTCAAAAGATTTAGAGAAAGCTGTACTGAATGTTTTCGAAATGCATTCAATAAACATAAATTGTCGTGGGCAGAGCTATGACAACGGATCCAATATGTGTGGTTTGTATAGTGGTCTTCAAGCAAGAATTAAACAACACAATCAAAACGCGATCTATGTACCTTGCTCAGCGCATTCCTTAAACATAGTAGGGGTTATTGCTGCAGAATGCTCTCCTGAAGCAGTATCATTTTTTGGCCTTATTCAAGAAATTGATAACTTTTTTCTTTCTACTCGAATATGGCAAATTCTCAAGGAAAGATAGAAATCTGGGAAAAACATAGTGAAATGTCTTTCGGATACGCGATGGGCAGCTCGCGCAGAAGCTTGTAATGCTAATATAGATTCTTATAGTGATATGACAGCCTGTTTGAATACGTTTTTGAGAACAGTAATGAAAAATCTGGCAGAAGGAATCAAGCAGAATGGATTGTCAAAACTGTTGAAACATTAGAAAATTGCATTTTATTAATATTATGGTCAGACATGATGCTAAGATTTTCGGCAGTGAGCAAAAAGTTGCAAAGTGTGGATACTGACATATGAGTTATCGCAGTTTTATTTGAATCGTTCGCAGGTTACGTCAAATCGGCTCAAGATAATAATTCTGAATACGAGAATAATAATATTGTTATTTTGGATAGGATTTTGGTCGAGGAACAAAGGAATTTGGTTTTTGTTGAGGCTTCAAGTGCTTGAAATAATGGAAATAAAACAAGGAGCCTTAAAACTAGCAGAGCAATATTGCGACGATTTAGATAATACTTTTCCAGATGAGTGTGTACACTTTAGAGAAGTACTTTCTTCTCTTATTTTTGGCAGAAACAAGATTCGATAGCGGCTGCCGTAAATAATTTTTATATTTACTGTAGGAAGTTATGTACAAATATTCACTGCAAAATGAATTTCCAAATGTTGATATAGGTCTTCCTATTATTTTATCCACTGCGGTGTCCAATTGCAGCGGTGAGTGGTCGTTTTCGACCCTAAAAAGCGTCGAGAATTGTCAACGATCAACAATGGCTGAGGAGAGGCTTAACGTTCTGTATATAATGATGAGTATTGAAGCAGACATGACAAATGCTTTGGACTATGGAGATGTCATAAACAATTTTGCAGAACTGAAAGCGCGGAAAAAGAAGTAGCGCTAGCAAACCGTTTCTTTTTAAACTAATGTATATATAATAAATTTGAACCGAAAAACATTTGATCTTCAACAAAACCCTTTTGTCTTTTTCTTATATTTTTGTAGGGAACAGCTTTTAATACTTAAGAAAAATAATTTGGGGCGCATCACCTGAATTCGCCTAGGGGCGCAAAAAACCTTAAAGCGCCTCTGATCATGATAAACAACATTGCTGGTTAATGTTATTGGATAATCAGGTAAAGCAAAATTCATATTTACAGAGTTATTGACTCTAGAGGCAACTAAATAAAGTTGCTCATACGTAAACATAGGTTCCCTCAGGTAGACCTACGTTATAGAGACCCTATAGAGGTAAAGAGAATTCATTCATTCGTGTTCTGTCTTGCGACAGGTCCTACCAATTAATTAATTATTTGGTTTTGACTAGGGAATATACATACACGGTGTGGTGGTTTCCCGTGGCCTTCCACACCGGACTCACACACAGAAGGGAGGAGGGAAACCCGGTGCCGGCATTTGCCTGCTCTTACGAAGAACACCAGGGGGGCCAACGGCTTAACGTCCCTTCCGAAGGACGGAACAGCTGAATTTGCGCGGTCTCCTCAAACAAAGAGAATATTCACACTTAATATATAGGCCTCGTGTTCCATACACACCAGTTTAATATACCTAATTTCGTTAATTCTGCAACAATGCGGTAGTCGTTAACAAACGAAATTGTCACATCTAAAAACGTTATATTTTCAAGTTAAAACGGGATTTTTGGGCTGATTTGACCTGAGCAGGAATCTTTACCATAATAATAAGAAACTATATTAATTTTCTTTTAAAACAGACCGGATACGAAGATCTAAAGTCAAATTTTTCTAATTTTAATTTGCAAAAGAAAAGAAGCCTCCACGTGGAAAACGGATTTTTACGTGTTTTATTAAGGGAAATAGAAATTATTTTTCGGAGTCGAACCTGGATCTTTATTCGGGGCAGTTTTCGTCATTGACTTGTATTGGATAATTAAAGTATTTCAACATATTCTCAATCATCTACTTAGCAGGGAAGTTTGTTAAAACACGCTATAATGATAAGTATACTGTCTATTGGCATACGTCCAAACACACATCACACTTTTAATATATACATAGGATAGAAGATCAAACCGCGATGCTATAAATAACCGGGAAAACGAAAGGGAAGAACAACGGAGCCATAGAGTGAGTGCCAAGAAAGTCGTAGTAAAAATGACAAGACACACAGATGACATAATTAACCATGACAAAATATTACAATGATATTACCGAATTCTCAGGCGGAGTATATGAGTGCAATAAATTTCAAGAATTTCAATTTCTGGGTGAGTTGAAATGAATGTCAATACTGCTGATTTTCAGCAGGAAAAACTTAGTTCAGTGGTTCCAAAAATTTTTTCGTCTCGCTACCAACATTCTGATCTGTTAAATTCCTCATGCCCCACTTTCTGGGCTTCTGATCTACTAAGATACTCATGCCAGATTTTTTTATCATCTGAGATACTCAAGCACCCATTTCTGATCTTCTAAGATAATCAAGCCCCGATTTCCGATATTCTAAGATACTCGGGCTCCTTTTCTGATCTTCTAAGATACTCAGGTCCGCCTGTCTGATTTTCTAAGATACTAAAGCCCCACTTTTTGATGATCTAAGATACTCAATCCCTCATTTCTGATCTTTTAAGATACTCAAGCCCATTTTTCTGAATTTCCAAGATACGCAAGCCGCCGATCTGATATTCTAAGATACTCATACCCCCTTTCCGATCTTCTAAGACACTCATGCTTCACTTTCTGATCTTCTAAGATATTCAAGCACTACTTTCTGATCTTCTATGATATCAAGCAGCCTTTTGTGATCCTCTGAGATACTCTAGCTCTACCCTTTCTGATCATCTAAGATACTCTAGCTAGCCTTTCTTATCATCTAAGATACTCAATCACCTATTTATGATCTTCTAAGATACTCAAGCCACTTTTTCTGATCTTCTAAGATAATCACGTCCCCTTTTCTGATCTAAGATACTCATGCCGCCTTTTCTGGTATTCTGAGATATTCAAGCCCCCATATCTGATCTTCTGAGGTTACAAGCACCTATTTATGATATTCTATGATATTAAGCCCACTATTCTGATGTTCTAATATACTCCATTCCACCTTTCTGATTATCTAAGATACGCCCCCTTTTCTATCTTCAAGTAATCCTCAAGTTCTTCTTTTTGATATTCAAATATATTCATGCCCCCAATTCTGATTTTATAATGTACTGAAGCCCCAATTCCTGATCTTTTACGATAATCAAGCCCACTTTCTGATCTTCTAAGATACTCACGCCGCCTATTCTGGTTTTCTAAGATACACAAGCCCTCCTTTCTGAACTCGTAAGATACTCATGTCACCATTTCTGATCATCTAAGATAATCAAGCCCCCCTTTCTGATCTTCTGAGATATTCAACCCGCACATTATGATCTTCTAAGATATTCATGCCACCTTATTTGATCTTTTAAGATACACATACTCCCATTTCTGATCTTCAAAAATAACCAAGCCCCCATTTCTGATCATCTAATATATTAATGCCGCCTTTCTGATCTTCTGAGATACACAATCCCGCATTTCTGTTCTTCTTATACACTCAAGCCCCAATTACCGATCTTTTAAGTTTCTGAAACCCTCTTATCTGAGCTTCTAAGATACTCAAGCCCCTCTTTCTGATCTCCTAAAATCTCCATTTCCCATTCCTTCTTCTACAAAATTTCCTTTTTTATTTATCAGGTTTTTATCATGAAATTATGAGTAATAGTAACGAATTTTATATGACATATGTTTTATATGTGAGCTGAGTTTTACTCTGTTAGATTATATAATGAATTCTCATTAGTTTGATGTTCAATTCACAGCTGATAAGCTAGCGTAATTTTGTGGGTTGTCGGCAATAAGATATCATTGGTTAAATATCCGGGCAGCTTTTCCTATCTTTTTTGTACGTATAAAAATATAATTTGTCTGCACTACATCTGTTTTGAAGGTAATAAGTGAACACATCAGTACAAGAATTATCTAATGTAAACAGTTATAAAATAAATAAAAAATATTAAAGCTGGTAAATTGGGCTGCATTATAAACATATGGGAGGTGTAAATTTGAGGCAATACTGAATTTATTCCATAATACTTCGCACCTCTCCTAGAATCCTTGTACGCCCTCCTAGCGTGAGGTGCCCCATAGGGTTAAGAACCACTGCACTAGTTTATTTCTAAGATAGTGTTTGTAAATAAAAGAAAACAATGAACATGGATAAATTTAGCACCTTTTTTCCAAGGGGTTATACCATCATATATTTGGTCGATAGAGTCCCATTTGCATTATGACGGGGGTACCAAGTGAAGGTGAGGTTAGCGTTTAAAGGAGAGGAGCTTAATAGGTATTGATTAATAGGTATTGAGCATCACTGTTCTGCATATACTTAACAAAATAATTTATTTTTTTATTACTAATACTTGGTAAAGCTGCCTTTTTTAAGGATATCCTGATCAGACGCAAACCGGACGGCACACTGAGGCACAGTGTATATCGCAAGCCCACCCACACCAACCTATATCTTAATGGGCTGAGCCACCACTACCCCTCCCAAAGACGAGGAGTTTTGACCACCCTGATTGACCGTGCAAGATCCATCTCGAACAAAGAGAGTTTAGTGGGAGAAATCAGGCATTTACGCCGGGCCTTCCGTCAGAACGGCCATGGAGAGCGAGACAGCCCAACAGGCGTTCCGCTACTATCGCTTCGCTTGTAAAGAACGTCTAAGGAAAGGCAGCAGTACAGAAATCTACCCTCCTAGTTTCAGCTCTATTATTTACGGTATCGTCACAATTTCAATTTCAGCAAATGCACAGATAGACGCAAAACTGAAACTATCAGTCCATTAAATAACGCACTAAAAGCGCCTTACGTAATTTGCTATGCAATTCCTCTCTCACTTGTTAACTTTTCATTTATTCATCGATAATATCTGTGCTGTATCTGTACCATGATTTCCCCTTACAAATTCCATACTGAAATTGTTGACTAACCTAGGCACAACCAAAAACAGCACGTGAAATTACAGTCATGGGTTTTCCTTTCATCAACACTGAATTACATATAGCCTCCCACACTTCATTAGGCTACTTTTGTTGTTCATGTTCCTTAACTTATGAATTAGGATCCCATCGCCTCCCTCCCTTTCATTGACCTCATTGAAAGCATACGTCCTTGAGACCACCTCTCTGAGGTAAAAAATGTTTTCTAGAACTATTAAATGACTCATTTCATGGCAGAGGATCCAGAAACATGGAAATAGACTTGTCAGCAGTGTCAAAAGAGCAAGCATATCATTGTGCTTCGTGAAGCAGTTATCGGTATATTGGTATATCTGTCATCTTTCGAAAGGCGAAAAAATCGCCAAGTAATTCGGTCGTAAGACGCCGAATCTATTTATGATGTCTAATTAAGATACGTAATCTTATAGAAAGAACGCAATTTGTTCAAACTTAGCCAAAGATTTTTCTAAAGAAAGGTAAAGAGGAAACTAAAGACGCGAATCATGTCAGCGGTCGTCACGTCTACGATTCCAATCTGTTGCAAAGAACAAATATTTGAACAAATATTGAACAAATATTTTAATCTGGATACTTTTCTCCTCGTAAAATAGATAAGGTTACGTAAAGCACTCCATTTCGAAAAACATTGTCGAATGTAGAAGAGGAATAGATAAGAAAAGCATAGAAATCTCTGAATTTCGATGTGGCTTTAGGAGCACGCCTTACCGACACCGTTTTGTCTGCGAACGTTGTAATTTAGATAGGGAACGAATTGAATCGCTAGGAAATCTTCCGGATGAATTGTTTCCCCGTCTCTGCCTTATTTCCCCGGGCATCCAGAGCAATTTCTTCGGAGATGATGAGCGAAGGATGGAGGGTCGAGATGAAAGGGGGGAGGGGTATGAACAGAGAGAGAGAGGAGAGGGGAAGGGGGAGACGAAAGGAGGGGCCACGGAGAAGTAAGGGGTAATGAGCAGGAGAGAGAAGGAGAGAAAGAGAGGGAGTGAGGGAGAGAGAGAGAGGGAGAGAGAGGGAGAGCGAGCGAGAGAGATGAAGAGAGAGGAAGAGAGAGTGAGAGAGAAGGAGAGAGATGGAGAGAGAGCGAGAGAGAGGGAGAGAGAGGGAGAGAGAGGGAGGATTGACATTTGCGAGGGAAACGGCAGCGGTGTTTACAGCGAGACGGTTCGACCTACATGCCAGCCTTCTATATGCGGGTTCAATATTGATGTGAAATAAGAGCGTATGAGTGCTTTTCCAAAATGAAAAGTACGCTGAAATTAATGGAGAATTTTTGCCTTAAATATTTTTAAATATTACCCTCGATTTAGAATTATTAAAAAGTTGTGGAACTTACCAAAAATATTTATCATAAGTTATGTTAAATTATAATAAACTCGACTTCTTCATAATCATTCAAGTTTACTGTTATGCCAAAAGTATTAATCATACATATATTTTTACGAATTTAGGATACAAAAAGACATAAGCGCAAGATCGCAGCTTCAGAGCTTTAGTTTCATTCGCACTTTGTGTATGTTTCTCACTTCATCAGATGATTCCGATCAGGAGAGGTTGTGGATTACATGAAATTTTTCGGCTACTGTTTATTTTGCAACTGTTACGCCTAATTATCTACCATCTAACGTTACCATCAAATCTCCAAAAAAGTTATGTTTCTAGACCAGAATAGAAAATGAAAATAACAAATATCATTCCTTTTGCGAAATCTAAAGACGGCATGAAGGACAGGTACGGAATACAGATGAGAGAGGAGTGTGCAGGTGGGGAAGAGGGCGAGGGGCAAAGGCGTGGGGAAAATCGAGTAAGAGGAGGTATTCCCTACACTCACACCTCTTTCTCTCTCTTTCTCTCTCTCTCTCCCTCTCTTTCCTTCTCTCTATCCCTCTCTCTCTCTCCCCCTCTCTCTCCCTCTCTCACTCTCCCTCTCTCTCCCCCTCCCTCTCCATCTCTCTCTCCCCATCTCTCTCCCCCTCCCTCTCCATCTCTCTCCCCCTCCCTCTCCATCTCTCTCCCCCTCTCTCCCTCTCTCTCTCCTTCTTTCTCTCCACTTTCCGTTATCCCACCCCTCTGGCAACTTCCTGCAACTTTTGGCGACTGACAAATTGAATTCCTCCCGGGAAAAAGATGAAGACGCGCCTGCCCCTTTAACCTCCTTACCTCTCCGCCTCCTCCTTTACACCATAATTTCCCCATTTATCCTACTACATCTCCTGCTTCTCCTCTTCGAAATGGAAGTGCTGTGTTATGTGTAACTAATTGATTTTGGCGTCATTATAGGATTACGTCAATTTGAAAAAGTTTTTATTTTCCAATAATGGAAAATTTCGATAATAGTAGAATAGAATGGAAGTGATTTCAGTTTTATTAAATACGTTGTCTCAATAGAGTTAAGGAAATCCCTATTTTAGGTCTCGTAAGGGAGTTTTCTGCCGTGGCTCAGTGAGGACTTGCAAAGTTTTAAGACTGACTGCTCACCGTAACTACTCTAATGCGAGAATGGAGAATTACGTTGACTCAGTAACTTAGTTGGTTAAAGCTCCTGAAAGTGGAAGACCTGGGTTTGATTCCTAAGGTCATTATATTTTACCTTATCTATGAATAAATTTATAGACATGACAAGGTTATGAAAACTATATACGCATTTTGACCACAATACAGGCGTCTTCAGGGTTCATTTTAAATTAAAAAAAGAACGTTTGGCGGTACTTTTGTTGTTTCTGTACGTGTACGTGCGTTTTGGGTTTTTGTACGTGGATGTCCGTTAATAAGAGCGCGTATTAAACATAACAATCTTCTGCGAGTGAGCCAGGTCATCCTCCCTCTCCTGCAATAAACCTCCTGTACCGAAGGTTTTACATACCTTCCCTTTCAAAATTCGCACACACGTGGCCATCTCGTGCATTATTAACGGACATTCATCCACAAAGCCATCCCATCACTGCAGGCGCATAAAAACTACTAAAATATCACCACACACGTTCGTTTTTATTAGAATCTACTTTTGGTGCAACGCAGCCAAAATGCGCATCTGGTTTTTCATAATCGTGTAATGCTTATGCGAGATACCTCAGATAAGTACTTATTTTTCAAATTTTATATTCTCGGGGGCTAATTTTTACTTTCTTCATACCTAGTATAGGGGAAAGTATTGTTTTCATGAAAAAAATCGATTTCGAGATTTCAACGGAAATTTGAGGTTCCCTAAAAAAGTATTGATCATTTTCTCGACGATGTCTGGGCGTGTGCGTGCGCGTATATGTGTGTTTGTGATAGAAACTTGTGGGTGCTCAAACTCAAAAACTATTAATCAGATCAACGCGAAAATGTATACATATTTCACATTTTTGTTAAAGAGACAATAGTTGATTAGTTTTTGGTAAAAATCGATCTACCGAAAGTGGGTGTTTACTATTGTCACATCAGTTTTTTGAAATATTTGCTCTAATATTTGATTAACGTAAAATTGCAGTGGGATAATGTTGTAGGAAATTTAATTTTCTACGATGTTTGTTCGAAACATTTTGCCCATATTAAGAGATATTTTTAAAACTAACTTATAGCTGCCACCACCACACTTTCTACCGCCGACTATTGTAAATACTTTACACATAGTTACGTTTTAAAATTAGTAACGCTCCTTTTAATTTTCTAAATAGTAGGAGCTTCGTGGCTATATGCAATATCAAAAGGTTTGAGTTAATTTCAGTTCTTTGTTAAGTCATTGAATTTTTCTCGCAATTACTTAAAATATTTATTATCATTTAACGTATTTGGAATTATTAGAAATATTACATGTCTGGAGAAAGTCATGTGGTGGCCACATTATATGTTTCATATTAAGTTTATGCAGACAATTAGGCAACTTTACAAAAATTTGTAGATGTAAATGGATTCGAAATTAAAGTAGTTAATTAAGGAAAGCTGAATCTAGGGAACCTGATTCGCTAAATTTATTTCTAGTGATTCTCAAGATTTTGAACGGAATGCTAGAAGCGAAAGGGAATAACTATAAAGCCCCAGACCAGGCAGTGGGACTAGAAAAGCCATAGGGGTGATGAGAATATTGATAGAAAGAAATGCTGAATACAACCAAGATGTAATCGAGTGCTTTTCAGATTTAGAAAAGGCATTTGATAGAGTTATATGGCCAGATCTAATGGCAGCAGTGATAAGGAAAGTGGGAATAGACTGGAGAGATAGGCGTTTAATCAAAAATATATACATAAATCAGACTGCGCAGATAAGGGTAACAAAGGGAGACTCAGATTAGGCAACGCTAGAACGCTGTGTATCATACAGAGTTTTTCATTCTCACTAGCACTGTTCAATATATATGCCGAAGAAATTACAATTGAAGCATGGAAAGAAGGTAAAAGGGTAGGTAGGAAATTTAAATTAGATTTGCAGATGACAAAACATTAGTGGGTAATTTCGAATAGGGCCTCCAGGTGCTAGTAAGGTCCTTGAATGGAAAGACAAAGGCATTCGGAACAAATATTAATCAGAATAAAATAGAAGTCATGAGATTTACCAAGAGCGGAGAAACACAGTGGATAGGGAAAGGCTGGAATGGATGGGGGAGATGAAAGAGATCAGGACAAAGATAGCATGAGCGCATTTATTATACGTCGAGAGTTGTTGATAGGAAATCTAAATGGAGATCTTTAGAAGAGTTTAGTGAAACCTTGGATATGGAGTGTATTACATGGGCGTGAGACATGGCCAATGAGAAAAGAAAATGTGAGCATACGAAAGGCGTTCAAGATGAGGATATGGAGTAGACGAGAAAATCAGTTAGACTGAAAGAATACAGATGAGTAAACTTTAAATATAGTAGGAGAAGAAAGGAGTTAAATTAGAGTAATAAGGAAAAGACAAGAAATGGGTGGGTCCAATTGTGAAAGGTGTGGAAGTGATAGAAGGGAGGATATGATGATATGAAAGAGATTTGAAAGGACGGGACGGGTATGAAAAGATGAAGGTGGTACATATTGGGATGGGTAAGCAAACAACCTTCCGATAGGTAGAATAAATATGAATGAATGAATTTATAGCGAATCTGTCAACAAGGTTGATTTTGCTTTACATCAACTAAGACTTTTCGTGTCAAGATTTCCATAAATTATATAGTCTGTTCAAATTGTGATGAGAGATGTTCAACCTTGTTTGTAATTGCCATGAGCAAGAATGAAACTTGAAATACTCACTCACTAGAAGAAAGAAGCTTGTATATGTTGCGTAACTTAAGAATCCTTGAACGTTCTGTACGCCTTCTCGGTCGATTTCAGGGCACGGAATTGTAATTTTCGCGATTCCTACGCGTTTCCTCCCATTTCAGACAAAGAAATGCCTCCCTTTCTTCATGTAGTCGAATCCCAAATATGCGGCGCGAAATCCTCTTGGGTGGACATCACGCTTTAAGTGACCTTGAGGACGCTCATATTTCCAATGGCGTTCAAGATCACGCAGTCGAGCGCTTTAAAGACGACATCGGAGATTCCCAAGCACTCTGCGACCGCCGCTTTTTCACCTTGACGGTGATCATACGCAGTGTTGCCATCGCAGATTTGTAATTTGCGCTAGATCCAACCTCAAAAGAAGCGCCAGATAGGCGCTAAAATTATAGTAAATAGCGCCAAAAAAGCGCTAGATGGAAAAATCCCTCTGTTTTTATATTTTTCCTAATTTATGTTGCCTGTGCGCATCAGTAACTATTCTACACTCTTATAGTGGTGTTAAATGGACACAAAACTAGCTGAAAATAGTGCTAAACAGTTTTCATTTGCATTTTAAAATTTCCTTTTTAAATTACTTACAATCATCTGAGGCACTCAGGATTTGAAACGAAATAAGATTAAGAGAACGAATCTAAATTTCTCTGCCGTATAATATCGGATATATGCATCTATTCAATCCAAAAATTAAATTTTTATTTTTTACATTTCTCTGAATATACAAAATACAAAACCATTGATAGATGGAAGGGCGAGCAGGGCGACCATCCGGCGCAGAAGACCAATGAATACAAAACAACATCTAGAAACGCATAATTTTAGTTGGATAAATTATTGTTTAATAAAGGCATGGATAAGAAACCTAAAGGCAATAAAATGATAATAAAGTTGGGTGGTTAACAATTAATTGCAAATATAGGGGCAATACTGTTGGACTGAAATTCTTTGCTACTGAAGTACATTGATCAAGAAATTTAAAAACATTTCATTTCTTATATTTATAGCAGGAAACACAACTTGTCTGACTTAAATAAATTCAAAGGAGCCATTCCATCATAATTTTATAATAAGGTTTCCTACACAAACTTAATAAAAAGCAAATGGGGAATCTTTTTGGTCATTAACTTTCCATACAATCCATTATTAATATCAGTTATTACAGATGAATTATTAGTCCCAAGAGCAACAAGTCTCTGCAAATCTAATTCATAATTTCTTAGGGATTTTTTTAAAGCCACGCATATTGTGTCTGCATTACATTCACATAATTCAATGAAGTCGCCACCGAAGAGGGCCTCTCGGCTTGTCGCGAAATTCTTTCTGCGGCCGAGCAACTGGACCAGCATTTTAGGGCAGCTAACCATTAAAGGGTCACATCGCATTGAATTTTAAAATCCCATTGGGAACCGCTGAATTTCAGTGTACGCTTGCGATATTTTTGCGCCGCTTTTCTTATTTAATCGGTGACCTTCAGGACAATTTCCATATTGAGACTCTAACGGCATGGAAAACCTATGCAAGGGGTGTACTGGGGGAATTTTTCGTTTATTCTGGCTTTCCCAGCTACCCCATTCTATTTAAAAAAATATACCTCGGTTATGCTGGATGACTATCCTCGACGTTCTCAGACTGTAGATCAATGCAATCTGTTATATTTGGAATTCATTTTTCTTCTCCTCATTGAAGGTAGATTAACACGCCTAATAAATTACATGAGAAAAAAGGCATTCAATTTGGCGCTGAAATTAAAGGAGCGCTAAATTTTCACCATGGCGCTAAACGTTAAGAAAAGGCTCTAAGCAAAACAAAATAGCGGTAAAACGGCAACACTGATCATACCCTTGGGGCAATCTTAAGCGATAACATAACCGTCAAATAAACGGAAATAAAAGTGCGTTTACAAATACGCGGTGCTGCGATGAATGTCACAGCAAAAAAAGATAATTGCTATATCGGTGGATCATTCAATAATTATCAAAAGTAGCGCTCGCTTTCGACAATCAGTGCAACGTCGAAACAATTCCCTTTGGTTCACTAAATAATATAATATCTTAATCGCCACCGGATTAACTAAGCACACCGATATTTCCTTCGATTTCAATTTGAAAGAACCGAATAGCCGAATGAAAGCTACGAGAAGCGTGCTTGCATTCTGCAAGCATTTCATCTGACTTTGAAAATTGAATTATTTTTTAATAAAGATATTTCATTATTAGAAATATTTCCTTAATTCCAAAGATTTCATCTGCACCAATTTTCGTACTTTCCTTATAGAACAATATTTGATTAAAACAATACCTAAAACTTTACGAATATTATAAATTTTCCATTATGGTGCAATAATGCCACACATTTCTGCTAAATTTTAAAGTTATAGTGCATCTAGAAGTTAAATAATATTTTTCTATTGATTAAATTTCAAATATTTTTAACGGACCCAATAACAACTTCAGGAAGTTTATCAAATATGTCCTTCTGCATATGGACTAAGTAAGCTCCAAACAACGTAAAAATTTCAGCTCTCTAGCTCGCCCCCCTAGTACATAAACATTTATCTATTTGTTTAAACTTTAAGAAGTTTTAACAGCCAAACAAATAAAAATATCAAAATTTCTATAATCCCTATTTCGTTTTTTTATTAATTCTACCTTCAAAAAAATTTCAGCTTCGCAGCACATTTGGAAATACTTATCCCTTAAAATTTTGTTTAAACAATTGCAAATTTTTAACGGACGCATTGTTGAACTCTTTTAAGATTTTCGATTTCTCTAGTTGGTTTTGTACATAATCCTAGCGTCTTAAAAAATTTTGAATTTCCAGCTCTTCTGGAAGTGCCTAAACAGTTTCGTCCTATATATATAATATATCATACTAGTAGAAGGTGCTTGCATACTGCAATCATTTCATCTCACCTTAAAAAAATATTAATTTTTCAGAGAGATATTTCATCATTGGAAATATTTCTTCAATTCATAAGATTTCTCTTCGGGAACGATTTTCGTTTTTTCCTTTTGAAACAATAACGAAGTAAAACAATCACTAATTTTTGATATTTTTGGAATATTATAATTTTTTCACATTAGGTTAATAATATTTCTGCCAAATTTTAAATTTGTAGAACATTTAGAATTGAAATAACATTTATCTAATTGTTTAAAATTAATTAATTTTTATTGGCCGCAACAACAATTTCATGGATCCACTTCATTCGTTTGTATAGACTATTCTCTAAATAACTTTAAAATTACAGTTCCCTATCTCGCCACGTAGTATCAAAACATTTACCTATTTGTTTAACATTTAAGAGTTATTAACTGCCAAACAAATTAAAATATAAAAATTTGTGATTCCTATTTTGTTTTTTTTTTACAAATTCTACCTATAAAAAATTTCAGCTCCGTAGCAGATCCGGAAATACATCAATCTTGAAACTTTGTTTGAACAATTTCGAATTTTTAGCGGCCGCTTTGTAGAACTTTTTCAAGATTTTCGTTTTTTCCTAGTCGGTTTTGTACTAAATCCTACCGACAAAAAAATTCGAGACTTCCGCTTTTATGGAAGTGCCTAAACATTAGTATCCTCCTATATACAGGGAGATTCTTAATTGCATAACATAAATAGTAGCATCGTGTTCTATACATAAAAACAAGCAAAAAGTGTCAAATAAATATACGGTCGCAATCGCTTCGTTAGCGAGATATGGCAACATTGCATCTGGCAACGATGAGGCAGCGCCGCGTTCCAGACCAATAATCATCAACAATACGCAATAATCAACAACAATACACAACGATATGCAATCATTCAGTCTGCAGGCTCGTGCGAGGTAACTACAGTCTTATTGTTCTGGTGCCGTGGTGTTCACTGAACAGTATACAAGTTAACGTATCGAAGAATGGCACATAATGCCGATTATTCATTCGATGATTTAACAGACATGATATTGCTGTACGGAGAAGTAGAGCTTAACCGTGCAGCCGCAGCACAACGGCGGCATCCAAATCGCAGGACATTCATTTCCCTGGAACGTCGTCTGAGAGAAACAGGTCACATGCGGTCCAGTATGAGAAACATTGTTAGACCACGAAGTCGCAGAAGCGCCTATGTGAAATATGATATTCTGCATTCCATTGAACGGTCCCCTGGTACTAGTACCAGGCAGTTGGCTTCTCGTCACCAGAGGTCACAGACAACGGTGTGGAGGGTGTTACATATTCAGTTGCTGTATCCGTTCCATGTACAGCCTGTTCAAGCTCTGCAACCGCTGCAGGATTTTGAGCGTCGAAATGCATTCTGCGAATGGATACTGAGGCAGATTGCAGAAGATCCAACCTTTCTAAGCCGAGTGTTGGTGATAAATGATGAATGCTTCCCACGGAATGGGATTTTTAACAGCCGTAACCAGCACACATGGGCTGAGGAAAATCCATATTCATCGCATGAAACACTATTCTAACAGCAATTCTCAATAAATGTTTGGGCGGGAATAATTGGCGATCTCCTATATGAACTACCATCTCGACTATCAGGGCCGTCCTATTTACAGTTTCTATCGCAAGAATTACCGATATTACTAGACGACGTACCATTGACAACGCGGCAGACAAATGCCCATTATTCTCTCGATGCCAAGCGGCATTTGGACGGGCATTATCCAGGTCGTTGGATAGAACGGAACGGTCCAGTTGCGTGGCCTCCGCGATCACCCGATCTCACTCCTGCAGATTTCTACTTGTGGGGAATTCTTGGCGCAAGACGGCTCAGTTATGTCTTGAATGTAATGGTGGCAGCTTTGAGCATCTTCTGTAAACCGCTGGTAACTGACTAGAAGCCGCTCTGTTCACAATAATTAAACTTTTTTTCCACAACTACGTTGTTTGCGTTCTTTTGTTTCCATATGCCTTCTATCGTTGCCAGATGTAATGTTGCTATATCTCGCTAACGAAGCGGCTGCGACTATATATTTATTTGACCCTTTTTGCTTGTTTATATGTGTAGAACACGATGCTATTATTTAAGGTATGAAATTAACAATCCCCCCAGTATATGTTATATATATATATATATATATATATCCGACGTCAAGTCCTTTGCCCGCACACTACGTTTAAAAACCAACCCTCCCAAAGAACTCTCTCACCTCTGCCAACCCAAAACTCCCTCCCGGCCTTCCACCTATCTTTTCCATCTTCAACCTCCTTCCCAATACATTCCACCCACCCTTCCTTCCCTACACCCGGTCAAACAATACCTCAGTTATATCCTTTCCAGAGTTTCCCAACCCAACTTTTTCGATCTTATCGACCATACAGACAATCTTACCAGACGTGAAAGGCATGCCATTTCTACACTCAAACATAGTGACCATATCATCATCCTCCCTGCCGACAAGGGCACCATCACGGTTGTGATGGATCGCGCCAAATATAACGAGGAAGCCGAGCGCCAACTTTCTGACGAAACCTTTTACCATCACCTTACTTCCAACTCCACAGACCACCACTCTTACAAAATTTCGTCCTATCTTCATTCCTCAGGAAAACAGGAAGGCCTTCCCGATTCCGCCATTGCTCTATTGATCCCCAACAAACCCCGCACAAACCACATTCTACCTTCTTCCTAAAATCCATAAACCCAGCATCCCTGGCCGCCCTATTGTTGCCAGCTTTAATTTCCCTACAGAACGCATCTCTGTCTTCGTTGACTCCCACCTACAACCTCTCATTCGTCAATTCCCTTCCTTCATCCAAGACATTAACCACTTTCTCAAACGCCTCAAACACCTCCTTTTTCCTCTTCCACCCAATATCATTTTGGCCACTATCGATGTCTGTTCCCTCTACACAAACATCCCCCACGATGATGGACTCTCTGCCCTTAGTAAACTCCTGGACTAAAGACCACCCGACGCAAGACCTTCCTCCCATTTCTTATTAGACTTGGCAGCTATGGTGCTAAAAATGAACAACTTCTCTTCCGATGAGCGTCACTACCTTCAAATTAGAGGCACTGCGATGGGCACCCGTATGGCGCCTTCATACACCAATTGTTACTTTGGAGAATGGGAACGACTCTTCCTCAACGTACCACTCAGACCACTTTTGTGGCTGAGATACATCGACGATGTCTTCCTCATTTGGACGCATGGACCTGACTCTCTCTCCTTTCCTTTTTCTCGCGCCTCTTCTCCCATCTTTCACTCTCTTTCACCCACTAATCCTCTACCTCCCACGCCACATTCCTGGATGTCGATCTTTACCTTCAAGACAGCAAAATTCACATCTGTGTTCACATCAAACCCACCAACAGCCTCCAATACCTCCACTTTGATAGCTCTCATCCCCTTCATACCAAAACCTCTATCCCCTATGCCCTTGCTCGACGAGGATGGAGGCTTTGTTCTGATAGAGTATCCCTTCTACAGTGCTACTCTGTCCTCGAGGACGCTCTTCTCAAACGTGGCTACCCTCCAGTCTTGGTCCGCGAAAAGATCCATAGGGTGATGACACCTACCCACGATGGATCCCTTCCACACACACCTACTATCCCTGCATCAACCCCTCCCTCACTCTTACTACACTTTTCCTTCCTGGTATCCACGAAGCCCTCAAAACAATCCGCCATGCTGCCCACCCAATTCTTACCTCTTCCTCCCACCAGTCCCTCTTTACCAACCTTTTTTCCAATCCCCCGCTCCTCTCCTTCCGCCGGCCCCCCAATTTGGGAAATATCTTGTGGATGAAGGAACTTCCCACTTCTACCACGCCTCTTGCCTTAGGGTCTCTCCCCTGCGGCAAACCTCGCTGCCTCACTTGCCTTATCCACCTATCCTCATCTTCTTTCTCGGGTCCCTCCACCAATATCACCTACCCCATCACCTCTAGAAGCAACTGCACCACCCGTAACGTCATTTACCTCCTTACCTGCTCTCTTTGTCCCGCGTTTTACGTATGCCTCACCAGCAATCTGTTAAATATCCGCATGAGCGGTCACCGGAATAGCGTCTCTCTCAGACGCCCCCTCCCAGTTGCATTACACGGCCCACAATGTCCCCTTCAATAATTGCTACAATGTAAGGGTTATTCGCGCCTTACCCAATGACACTCCTGCCCCCCTTCTCCGAAACTGGGAACTTGCACATATACATCTTCTTGACTCTTTCTCCCCGCCTGGCCTCAACCTCCGCTAAACCTATTAGCCCCCTTACAATGTCTCCTCTGTTGCTTTGTAGCTATTCGCACTTTACCTCACCACACTCCCTCTTTATTGGCTATCCACCCTTCCTACTCCCCGCCTCGTCCGATCGTCAACCTCCCCACATCACCCTGTCATACCCCGCCCAGTGAGTCACTCTCAGTTACTCTATCGCTGAAGAAGGGCATAGGGCCGATAAGCTTGCGTGTTTTTTGTTTTTTGTGTTCGTGCGTTTAACGTGTCTCTTCGACGCACCCAGCAGTCTGCCAACATGGTCTGCGACTTGGTAAGTGTCCGCTGTGCTTCCTTCAACACCTTGTTGCCACCCTCATCACTACCTTTTCATTTCCTTAAGTTTATATATATATATATATATATATTCAGACATTGAAATGTTTATTCGTTTACATAAACTAAGATCTATATAACTTTAAAATTTCAGCTCCCTATCTCGCCCAGTATTATCTAAACATTTACCTATTTGTTTAAACTTTAAGAATTTTTAACTGCCAAACAAAATAAAATATCAAAATATGTGAATTCCATATTTCGTCATTTTATAAATTCTACCTAATAAAAAAATTTCAACTCTCTAACACATTCAGGAATACATAAAACTTGAAAATTTGTTTAAACAATTTCAAACTTTTAGCGGTGGCATTGTTGAACTTTTTCAAGATTTTTGTTTTTCCTAGTCGGTTTCGCGCATAGTTCTACCAACAAAAAAATTTCGTGTCTGCCGCTATTCTGGAAGTGCCTAAACATTAGTATCCTTCCTTCCTTACAGAGGAGGATATAAAAAACTAGTAGAAGATGCTTGCATTCTGCAAGCATATCATCTCACCTTGAAAAAACATTCATTTTTCAGACAGATATTTCATCATTAGAAATATTTTTTTTAATTCTCAAGATTTGACCTCCGCAGCGATTTTCGTTTTTCCCTTATGAGAAAATAGTAGAATAAAACAATCCCCAAACTTTGCAATTTTAAGAATTTTATACTTTCTCCATTATCGGGTACTAATGCTACACATTTCTGCCAAATTTTAAAGTTGTAGCACTTCTAGAAGTGAAATAATATTTTTCTAATTGTTTAAATTTCAGGCATCTTTAACGGCCGCCGCAATATATTTATGGAGAGATTTAAATGTTTATTTGTGCAAATTCTGTAAATAACTTTAAAATTTCAGCTTCCTAGCTCATCCCGTAGTACCTAAACAGCTGTTTAAATTTTAAGAATTTTTAACAGCTTCACAAATAAAAAATATCAAAATTTCTATAATTCCTATTTCGTTTTTTTACAAATCCTACCTCTAAAATAAATTTCAGCTCCGTGGCACATTCGGAAATATATAAACCTTGAAAATTTATTTAAACAATTACGAATTTTCAGCGGCCGCATTGTTGCACTTTTTCAAGATTTTCGTTTTTTTTAGTCGGTTTTGTACAAAATCCTACCTATGAAAAAATTTCGAATGGTATCTGAGTCCAACAATAGTTGTTGCTATGGCAACACCCTCGTAATGAGTGATAAAAAGTGCAAAACTGCCAGTTTTTACGCGAAAGTCTAAGAAATACAATCGATAAGCAAAATTCTACGATAAAAATTAGAATTTTCATTTTTTTCCTCAGAGAATAGCACAAAACACGCTCCGATATTATAATTCTAAGTTATTTTAATGTGCAAGAGAAAATTACCCTGTACGACGGATTTGAGATTTCCCATGTAAATCAAATGGGAAGGATAGTTGCTGGAATTGAATCCGGGACTTCAATCTTCGCAACAAAACTATCTCGTGAACTCGGCCCATGTAGCAAGAGATTTCCATCAAGTTTCGTGAAAATCGGTATTTTGGTTCAAAAGTTAACAAGGGTGACAGACATACAGACACAACGACAAAACTATAAGCCTATTTCCATTCTGGAAAGTATGCTAAAAATCTTAATTAACGAATAATATCTTTGTCGAACACCATTCATGCCATGTACTTCCTCATGCACCCTGTTAGTTCCATGTACACTTGGAAAAATCTCATTTACCCTGGGGTGCGTCATGCACCCTGGTTGACTATTACTGATCTAAGCTATGAAACTGGAAAATTCGAAAACTCGGACGCGAGCCGATTCCCAGAGATTTAAAACATTGCGGATAGATGCGTTAATTTCGCAGAAAATGAAAACTATTATCTTATATTAAATATGGGCTCTGTGTAGTTTTAATGCTGTCGCGTTGGTTTATTTACGAGGTTATATCTTGGAGTATGATGATTTTATTAAACGCTTGTAGTGTACAAGCACCGACAACTCGTATAATAAAATTCATCACATTAGCATCTTAATCTTAACGGAAAATTTTTGAGAATTTGAATTGATTACAAGAATCTAGATATTAAATGTTTACCTAGCTAAGTTATTAACCGAAGTCATGTGGAAAGGATTTTTGCTAAGATTGCATTTTCGAAGACCTAAGTTTTGTTTATCAGTATTTCTTAATTTTTATTTTCATAGGATTCCGGTAAAAATTGGATGTTTGAACAATTTAAATATTTTCAATGCTCGGGACTCGGTATCCATCGATTTCTATCTCAATTCGAAACCACGGTATTTCGAATGAAAAAGGAATAATCCTGAAGCCGAAAAATCCGTGGAATAAATACAACTCTCGTACAATACAGCCTTGCCGGATACGGATTTCCCCAACGCGAATTTCATTACACACCCTTAAATAAATTTGACGCTTAGTTAAATGAAACATGTAAAGCGAATTATACGCAGTGTTGAATTATGCGCTCACCGCATTTCGCGAAAGAATGTGGTGACTATACAAACAGCTGATTTTCTTCAGCAGACACTAAATTTGCGCAGCGTGGAGTTGCCCAACGCTAACTTTTGTAAGAACCCTTCGTCGCACCGAGCACCACTGTACTTTTTGCAAATTAAACTTCGAAATTGCTTCATATGCAGAAAAATCATTTTGATTTAATTGCTCATTGCAGATGATGTATTAAACTTTTGGATCAAAATTATGAGTCAAACTCTTTTACTTGAACCTTGAAGCGCATCCAGGAAATTGCAATTTACACGATTTCATCGGATTATCTTCTTCTCCAATAAATATATTGGTTATAATTCACATTCAGAACTATCGATTCGCTGCAGAAGCGTCTGTTGCTTCGTAGTGGAGGATTAAGCAATTTATTTTAAAACTTCTTAATTATATCATAAAATATCCTGATTATATTTCTTATTGAAAAACAGTGGTCCTATATAACGACATCATATGTAATTGTCGTCATTTCTGAGAAACTTTTACGGAATATTCTATGATGAATCTTAGAACAACTATCATTTCTACAACACACAGTAATACAAACGTATATTATTCAATTTCTAAAAAAAAAACAAATGCTTCATTGCAAGATAAACCAAAAACACCAAAATCTGTGTAACAATTTGCTAATAATATTTCTGGGAGAAATACTGAATATACATTGGACTATCGGGAGATTATCTGTCGCGATATTTCATTGGCAGAATATTCGCCGGACAAGTGGAAGACCAGGGCGATTGCAGAATTCATCGCCTGATTTCAAATTTCTCCCATATTCCAACTCACCCCTATCGCACAGGGATCTACGATCCTCTCTCTCTCTCTCTCCATCAATAATATTTTTAGCAATATATTACCTTTCCTAGAGAATTAACGAGCTCATCTTATGGCTGAAAACAAATACAAGAATAAGCACTTCAACAATAAAAATTGAAAAAGTACAATACTTATCTTAGGTATATTAACCACAAGGAGGTTATGAAAACCCAGATGCGAGTTTCAGCTAAAATGCAGTCATCTTTATCGATGATTCTCCGAAAATGGATTGGAACCGAAATGCGGATTTGATTTTTAGGGGTTCTTTACAATAAGAAAGAAAAAGAACGCCTTGTGGTTAGGACGTGTCCGTCCATCTTAGAAACTACTGGGCGGACGTTGATGAAATTTGGTAATTAAGACATAGGGGCAAAGAAACTCATGTAAGAAAATGATATAAATGATTTACGTGATCTAATCGGGAGTGCCACTTTATTGGTGACAAAAATAAACTTTCCTTTATATCTCGTACAATATCACTTGTAAAAAAGTCTTTAAACTACTTTGTAGTACTTGTCAAATAGCGTATGTTTTGTTCAGTACATGTGATCGAAGGAGTTGCCGATTTAGGGAAAATCAAACTTTAATGTCGTAATTTATTTTGAACTTAGAAAACATTACCCGTATTTTTTAATTGTTGCCATCGAAAACAATCCTCGTGACAACTGAAGTAAACAATATCTGCCGTAAATACCTAATTAGTTTAATTTTCTTTCGTTTGCACGCAATGTTTGGAAAATAAAGGGAAATGGATTATCTACGACGAATAAATGAACGTAAATATATCTATTTTCTTTACGTATACACATGGTTTGTGAGTGAAAATTTATTTACGACGAAGGAATGAACGTGAACATAAAGGTTATATTATTACTATTCGAGTTAGCCAAGTTTTAAATAATTGTCGATTGTTTTATTAATTACAATTGATTAAGAATTATTCAGTGAATAAAGAATTCGACATTTCCTTGTCATCAATACTAGCATTTCAGTTCGTAGACATTATAATAAGTCATTAATATTTATCTTTTTTGAAATGTTTGCATGAATCGTAAGAACGCCTCTGCCTCGCTTGTACGCACGCATGATGTGTGCATCTTTCCACTCTTGTCATAGCCTTGTTATGGCTATTGGAGATACCCAAGACATAAAATTTACTTTCTCAATTTTTGATATTGAATTTAATATAATATATTACCTATTTATAGCCTTTGGATCTTGTCATTTTTAAATACAATTCTTTGAATAATTGCGTTAATTTAAAAAATAACAATCCACTTGTACTTGTATACTATTCATCGGGTTTGAAAAATTGATTAAATTTTAAGCACCCCAGACTGAATAAAATAGAATTACTGACTCATATACAGATAAATAAATATATAGATATAAAATAAACCATGAGGCCACTATGCGGGATGTTTTCATGTTTGAAAAAAAAATGAATTTTACTGGTTGAAAACAAATTTTTACTCTATTACAGAGCAGAATTAAATTATGATTGCACTGAAATTATATTATGGTCTATCCACCCAATCTGCAGATATCCAACGGCAGAGTTCAAATTTCGACTCTAGCTTTCCTACAAATGTAAAATAAAAATACTCGGCACAGCTTCCCATGTTAATCAAATGGAGAATGTTTACGTATTGAAATCCGAACCATTTTTTCTAATATTTTCGAATATATTTGGTCCGTCCGCCGGAACGCTGCTTTCATTCATATCGAGTGAAATCCGAAGCTCGATTGCGATCTTTTTAACGTGTTTTGACAAATTTTCCCACTAGGTTGAAGGTTGAAATTTGGTATGAATGTTTGATTCTTAAAGCAAAAGTCATTTATGAAGTAAAATCTCCAAAAAGACCCGGGTTCGACTCCAGGTGATAATTTCTATAACCCAAAAGATAACACGTAGAAATCGATTATTCGACTTGCAGGATTTTAATCTTATACAAATTAATTAATTAACTGACCTACGATCTTCGGACTGAAACCGTTTTAAAGAAAAATAAATACCTTTCTTATTCTAATCCTCACATTTCGTCTGCGATTCAAAATCACTCAAGTTATACGTCAAAATCACATTTATTGAAAAATTATCAGCCTTTTAAACGATATTTTGCCTTTCCGACCGTGTTGCTGTTAAACCTCGCATTTGTGTTGTCGCCCTTGTACCATGCGAGTTGTTGGCGCTTGCATACTGCGCTAAAAACGCTAAAAAATCACCATATACCGAGATATAAACTCGTAAATAAACCAACGTGATCTCCAGGGCAACAACACTTTAGCCACGTGGATCCTATATATATATTAGATAATAAATTCCATGAGTAATAGCAGAATATTTATAATTTTCCGTGACAACTATCAGTAATTTCCAAATTCTCTGGCAATCAGCTCTTGTCCAAGTTTTCGTATTTCAACTTTCGTGACTTGGATCCCTCTGCATGAGCAATAAGAATAATCATCATTAAAACAATACCCTATACATTAAATTTATGGAAAAATTAGGATATTTTGTGTTAAGATTATGGCATCATTATCCATGCCTTTAGTAAGTATTTGGATAAAAAATAGGTATGATGCCATTATATTTAAGAATTGAAATGAGTTAAAATTTCTCGAAAAACTACGAAACACAACAATAAAGTACTAATCAAGTTTTTACGTCACTGTTATCAGGGTTACTTTTATTGTGATCCATTATAGTCCTAGAGAAAAACAAACCTATTTGCTCCATCCTACAGTTGATATCCCAAATTTAATCGTCATGTTTGTGCTTTCAGTAGTACGTGATAACTATAATTATCTCTGATAACCTCAATCACAATGCGTGATGCAATTAGTGTTTTGGATTGAGTAAAATCTTACATATTTTCGAAAGAAAATATTGATGATGATGTTTTCACAATATGCATGATATTGAGAATTAGAATATGTTAAGTTTTATGCTTATGAGAATAAACGTGATGTTAAGTCAATTATAGAAAAATGGAAAAATATATTTCTATAGCACGAATAATTTTTGTTTTCCAGTGAGATTCGATTTATTGAAGTTCCACTGTATATATAAACAAATATTTAAAAATATATTTCCATAACTTGAGTTTTCTGTGACTCGAATAATTTTTATTTTCCTTTGAGATTCGAGTTATGGAAGTGCCACTGTAATTCGTTATGACTTCATTAATTCCCATTAAAAGTAATAAATTAATGCAATCGTAACGTATAATATCAGATCCCCTTAAAAGCATTGAGGTCGTTGCCATAGTGTTTAAAGATTTCCATTGTTGAAAAGAGGAAAAAATCACAATTTTTCCGATTAAAAGCAAATATTTACGCTAATTCGGTACGTATTTGATTTCTGCCTTCAAAGATTAAGACCTCCGTTCTTTCAACTAGATAACTGCTTTTTCCCGAGTTCGTATTTCAATTTTAATTTTAAAAAACATTTTTAGAAAGCCCTGCAATGAATCCCATGCTTTTCTTATGGGGTATTGAAATGAAACATTGGGGTTAAAAACACCCCTTAAATGTAAACTTTTTTGGAATTTTCAATTTTTCTGGTTTCTTTTGACTGAAAACCTATAATCGTGCCAAATGTCAAATCTGTAGCTCATCTGGAAGTGCCTAAACATTAGTATCCTCCTATATCATCATCATCATAGGTATTCTGTCCGCGGACAGGTCGGTGATTATTCATGGTTAAACCTGGTTCTCCGTCTATTCCTATTTTCCGCTGTCCTCTTCATATCTTGGAACGTTACGTTCAATGTTAAATGTCATCAATCCTCCGAATAATAGTTTACCCTTCTTTCCCCCTCCCAAAATATCTAACATGATGCCGTATAACGAATGAAACCGAACGCAAAAATAAAAAATTGTGGAAGAGTACCAAGTGCGTATTTAATATGAATAATGTGACTTTCATTTTACAGTGTATACATGTATAAAGTTTTCTCTTATTAATTAATTCTTAAAATGAAAAATCGGCATTTTTTATAGTTCTCACACTCTCGCCTAGACTTTGTTCGAATTTTTACGTGCCTGTACCTCTCCAGTATTTTAATAAAGACTTAGGTGTTATTGTATAATATAAATAATAGGATCTCTCGCAGTCTGAAAAACTTATAATCTCAACTATAATGCGACTCGCCGAAGCACTCGTCACCTAAGCATTCGCTACAGACAAGGTAAGTTTGTTAAGTAAAGTTTGCTTGCTTGGTCTATACTAGCAATAAGTATTAATAGTAATTACATTTCCCTCGCAGTGCTCTGCCGCCGTTAGTAGCGCGAATGTTATTTTTATATATGTACTTCAATATTTATCCGCTATAAATACCGGGATTTTAAGATAAAAAACTTTATTTTTTAAAGATACTGAAGGGGGAAAATGGAATTTGAAACAGACTTTCAAAAATTATTTGTTTTGTACTACTAACTGTAAATGATGTGTCCGAGAAAATTATACGTAAGATTTCAAGCTGAATTAAATTACAGTTATACAGGCTCTACCGCAGCACATTAATGTCGATAACAAGACCTGTATCTTTTAACAAACAACCCTTTGCCATAAAAGTACATAAAAGACAAGCCAAGTAATATAAATAACGCAATTCTCTGTCGAAAACAACTGTATAAAATTAAGTTTAAGTCAATAAATCCATAATCACTAAAATGGATTTTTTTCAAATTAAGACTGTCTGATAGGTTTTCTGGCGTCTCGTATGTACATATGATACTGTCCCCTATTTAATTCCCTTGTTCCGGAAAGGTCTATCGGTACGTATAAATGCCCCGCATTTGTGTGGCTCAGTAACACCGACTTGAAAACACAATAAATCATCCTGGCACGTCACTGTAACCGCCTCTGTTTATAGAACCTATTACATATCAAGCAAAGTGATTTTTGATCTTTTTTACCCCACCATCTTACGCCGCCACAAAAGTTTCGAATCCTTCTCCAAAATTTCGAAAAAGCAGCCTTCTCCCCCTGTTTGCGCGTTTTTTTCCCTTTGCCACCAGGGGCCTAAAAGGGCCAGGTTATCACTGCCCTCTAGAACCTCGCCTAGGGTTATGACTAACACCCGGTGAATGTCGTTGGCTGGGCGTTCAGTCAGCTGTTGGACTCGCTAGTGCAAGTTAATGTCTTGAAGCAATCGGTCAGAGAAGATTGCGAGCAATCCTTTCAAACTCAAAACACGCTGTCTTTCAACAGCCAACGCAGTTGAAATGATCCTGAAACAGCACGATGCGCTGAAATTATTGATCTGTTTATTTATTTTAACTGGATCATAAGCGACCTTTCACAATGAGCTCAATAACGCTAACAAATACGAACACATACAGCCATGCCTTGGGAAGGATTCGAACCCGCGAAGCCAGGCACGCCAGCCACCACTCTGCCGAAGAAGAATCCACTAAAGGAAATGCTCCTAAAATCCTGAGAATATTTTTAATGAATTATTGAAAGAACCGTACCTATGTTTGGTTTAGTGTGTTGAGTGTTTTCAACGGAAAGATTCTTGAAAACGAGGGAAGAGAAAGAAGTTTTATCGAAGTTCCAACCATTTTGCAGGCGACGGCTGTATGTGTGTAAGAAAGACAGGAAGCGAAATTTTTGTCTTCAAGTATAAAATCCGTTCTTAATAGGATGACATATCTTATTCCACGGGAAAGAGGTTGCGGTCAAAAGCAGAATACTTCTATCAGACATTTTATTATTATCTCCTGAAACTGATTTTCCCTCTCAAGCACTTGAACACTTTTGCATGGATGTCTCTTACCACAATTAACTCTTAAATGCTACACTTAAAAAAATCATGCTACTACTGCACATGGGTGAATTTTCGCCCGGCAGCATTCGTATGCGGATTTAGTATGAATAAATGTTTTTAACAACAAGTACCGATGTTATTATTAAGAATGTTCATATCTTGTACTGTACACATAAATAGTGCAAAATTGGTAATGATGCAAAATAAATTTTTAAAAAAATATTAAAAATCACTTTATGAAGAGCTGTCCTCTGATCTATTTTTAATACAGTTTTCACAGATTATATTGCGATGTTGGCCACAAACAAATTGCCTGCACTTCACCGAATATAATTTGTATCAACATGATTATTTTTTTCGCAGCGGTAATATATAAAAGCCCCAAAAATGCTTTGATCTCCTCTATAGAAAGATCTCTAAGACAGCGGCACGCTATGACCAAGGTGTAAAAGCAAAGTGACCACAGTAGGAGAAGACTTAGGGGAAGGCATATCAAAAGGAGGACGATGTTTACTCCTTACATTCTTGAGCAATACGCAAACACAGCTGCTTTGGCTGTTTTTTTCACCCATAGTGTAGCATTTAAGGATTAAGGAATAACTCGACTAATAATAACTAATAATAACTGCATTTAATTCGAGGGTTAAAAGTGAATGATAATATTTTTTCAGTTAGTGGCCCATTCCGAAGAGAATAAAAGAACAAGATAATGCAGAAGATTGGAATAAAAAGCCGCGCCATGAGAAGCGGTCTGGTGTTCTTCAGCTAATTGAATCCCAGGAACCATTATCTGAATTGCTCATCTCCTTAATGACCATCCAATGGAGCAAAGAGAGGAACCGACAGGACTTATCTACAGTAGTCATTTCTGCAGTGCTTGGTAATCATGAACATGTCATACAGTGAGTATTACCAGTATGCGCTTCAAAACAAACAGTTTCAGAGAGATGAAAAGCCTCAAAGAAACAATTTTTAAAATTGACAGTAAATGTGATAGTTCCTTCATAAATTTCCGTTCAAATGTCATTAATTCTCCAAATAAATGTTAACAATTCTTTTTTATCATAATTTCTCTCTCCCAAAATGGTGTTCCCTATTTTGAAGCAAAAAGTTCGAATATGCAACTTTAATTTTCATTATATATAGACGTTCCTTACAGAGGAGGAGGAGGATATAACATACAAGTAGTTGGTGCTTGCATACTGCAAGCATTTCATCTCACTTTGAAAAAACATTCATTTTTTAGACAGACATTTCATCATTACAAATAGTCTTTTAATTCTAAAGATTTCACCTCCGCAGTGATTTTAGTTTTTCCCACATGTAAAAATAATAGTTTAAAACAATCCCCAAATGTTGAAATTTTAAAAATTTTACACTGTTTTCAATATAAAGTACTAATGCTACACATTTTAGCCAAATTTTAAAGTTGTAGCACTTCTAGAAGTAAAATAATATTTTTCTAATTGTTTAAATTTAAATAATTTTTAACGGCCGCCGCAATTCATGTATGGTAAAATTGAAATGTTTTTTGTGCAAACCAGAGACGATACCAGATATATTATATACTAGTCAATGAAAGATTTAGAAATAGTATTAAAAATGTGAAAGCACTACCAGGAGCAGATATCGATTCCGACCACAACCTTTTGGTGGCAAATACACATTGTAGACCGAAGAGCGTTAAGAGAAACATAAGTGTTAACCAGAAATGGAACTTAGAGGAACTCTTTAAGAACAAGGAGGTTATCATGACTGAGCTGGAGGAAAGGTTGGGGGAGAGAGCTGAAGAAAATAGGAAGAGTGTAGATGAGGAGTGGAGATACATCCATAGCAACATTAAAGAGGTAATGGAAAAGAAGGTAGGAAAGATAACGGGTGAAAGAAACAAAAAACCCTGGGTCACATCTGCCATGCTGCAAGAAATGGAAGAGCGGAGAAAGTGGAAGAACATAAACACTGAAGAAGGCCAAAGAAAGTACAAGGAGTTAAATAATGCCAGAGAACAGTGGATAAATGAGAAATGCGAGGAGATTGTCGAGTGTGAAAGAATTTGTAGAACAGACCTCATATATAACAAAGCAAGGGAACTATTCAAGAAGAAGGCAAGAAAGATAGGACGTAAAGCAATCATGAACAAAAGTGGTAAAATAGTCTCGGAGCCAGACAATGTAAAGAATGTCTGGAAAGAATACATTGAGGTGCTGTATGACCAAGAAGGAAAGCCAAGAAATATTGAATTAAATGAAAAAGAGGATGTGGAAAAAGATCAGCTAGGACCATGTATTCTCGAGTCTGAAGTTAAAAGAGCAATTGATGACATGAAAAGAAGGAAGGCTGTTGGGAGTGATGATATACCAGTGGACATTCTTAAGGTTTTGGGGTCGAAAGCAGTTAAGCAACTAACGAAATTTTTTAATCAAGTATATGATACTGGCATATGGCCGGAAGATTTTTTAGATGTTATTATGGTACCACTGGAGAAAAAAAACAATGCAAAATGTTGTAAGGATTACAGAACTATTAGTTTAATTTCTCATACAGCTAAAGTTCAAATCAGAATAATAACCAAAAGAATTGAATGTAAAATAGAAAAGGAGCTGCAAGATAATCAGTTTGGTTTCAGAAGAGGAAGAGGGGCTAGAGATGCTATAGGATGTATGAGGATGATGATAGAAAGAGCGCTAGAAGTCAATAAAGGTATGTATTTTTGTTTTGTAGTTTGGGAAAAAGCTTTTGACCGAGTGAAATGGGATAAAATGCTGGGTATTTTAAACAAAATAGGAATAGATTGGAAAGATAAAAGACTGCTTAAAAACCTTTACTTTGATCAAAAGATTAGAGTCAGGGTTGAAGGAGAAGAAACAGAAAGTACTTCAATAGAGAGGGGAGTGAGGCAGGGTGTCCTATTTCACCAGCGATATTTAATATTTATGCAGAAACAATAACAGAAGAAGCGTTGATGGAAGAGAAAGGATTTCATATAGGAGGTGAAAATATTACCACCATTAAATACGCAGATGATCAGGGCTTAATAGCAGAAGACGAGAAAGAGCTTCAGAGGATGATAGACAGACTAGTGGAGGTTGGTCAACAATATGAAATGAAGATCAATGCTGAAAAAACGAAAGTCATGGTGGTTTCAAAGGAGCATAAAGAATTAAATATAATGGTAAATGGCCAAAAATTGGAACAAGTAAGTAGTTTCAAATATCTTGGCAGTATTTTAGCGCAGGATGGAAGCAGCACACAGGACATCAGAAGTAGGATTGCAATGGCAAAAGCAGCATTTAACGAGAAGTAGGAGCTTCTCACAAGCAAGAAAATAAATTTAGAAACAAGGAAGAAATTATCAAAATGCTACATATGGAGCATAGCTCTTTATGGTGCAGAGACGTGGACGATAAGGAGAAAGGAGGAAAATATTTAGAAAGTTTTGGGATGTGGGTATGGAGGAGAATGATGAAAGTGAAATGGACAGAGAGGAAGAGAAATGTATTAGAAATGGTGGGAGAAGAAAGGATGCTAATAAAAACAATCAGGAAAAGAAAAGCAAATTAGATTGGGCACATATTGAGAAGACAGTGTTTACAAAGGACGATCTTAGATGGAAAAATTATCTGAAGAAGAAGAAGAGGGAGTAAAAGAATAGGAATATTAGAGAATATAAAGCAGGGATATGATACTTATAGAGGTATAAAAGAGTCTTCTAGAGAGAGAAAGAAATGGAGGCAGCGATTCAGTTAAAACCTGTCTTCGGACAGAAGCATGATGATGATGACTGCTCATTTAAAAACACAATGACAAGTACCAAAGTTTTTCAAAAATAAATTTAATCAATGTTAACGGAACCTTTAAATCAATAAATAAACGGAGAATAAGACACGATTTAATATTTTATTTGATTATTTAATTTATTTTTATTCATTCATTGCCTGAAACATTGTTCATTAATAACAATTAATTTAATCAATATCTTATGCAAGGAGAAAGCGAAAAAATTAATCGACACTAACGGTTTCATGTTTGGTCGATTATGACCACGCTATCTTCGATCGCCATCAATGTCACATCGCGCCGTTCTCATATTACCGTCTGTCATATATCTGGTGTCGCTTCCAAATTTTTTTCTGCCCACGGCAAGGGCCTGTCATCTGCTAACAATAGGGTATGGGGTTTGAGACGGAGAGAAGCGATTACTTTTAATATATCGGCGTTATTAACTGCGCATGTTTTCAGTTGTTGCCGTGATAGGACATCTGTACCTTTTTGATAATGAAGTTTTTTCTTAAATATCACAAATTAAGTTTGTTCGACGAAGCAATTTTGTCATAAAACCAAATCACCTTATTTTGTTGTAGCTAGCAGAAATCGTAGCAACATGCATGGCAAAAACTTTCTCGTAATCGTACGCATCGAGTCCATATCATAATGTCGCATGAATAATGCCGCTGCTGGAGTGAGGATGGGGCTGAGCGTAAAACTCGCCACATTCTAATGTCACCGGAGAGTCGCCATTTTTGACAAATTTGATTTTATGTTATTGTGACAAGAAACTGTTTTCGCGTCAATTTAAATGCTTGAATAGGTTTTTGATTACATCGGCATGTTTTAAATGGTAAAAAAATAAACTAATATTTTTGTGGCGAGATGACATTTCAGCAACGCTTCTATTACGAGGGATACCCTTTATAAATATGAAATTTTATCAGATTTTGTTAAACAACTTCAGCCCTAAACAACTCACGTACGACAAATGACAGTCTGCAAATATAATTACAAAAACCTCGTTTCCAGGCCGAGGGAGAACAAAAATTGTGTATTCACCAAAACCCAAATGTCGAATTCTTTCACGATCGCAATGTATTCTCTACATTTTTCGTATATGCAAATGCAATTAATAACTTGTGGCCAATTGACAACCAAAATTTCATTGAATGCTTTTGTGATTGTATATCATTTGTTAGCACGCATTCTAAAGGTTTTCTCAGTTAAACATATTCTTAATCATATCGCTTATTTTTCGCCAAATTTAAGATACTGAATGACGAAAACAGAAATGAAAGCATAATTTTTAAGCGCATCTTTCATTATTTAACTACACTGATTGTCTGAGAAATGATTCCAATCCGACAGTACGTATTGGAATGGAGAAAAGGGATATCTTTACGCATATTTGCAACTATCAAAAAAGTATTTAAGGCATTACATCAGGCTGTGATAAAATATTATTCCGGTTGAGGTGCAGAAATTTAAGCTTTAATTGATAAACAGCTTATTATCGGTCTTTTCCTGGATTTCGGAACGTGCCAGCTAAAATCCGCCCATGCGGGAGCGGCGATTCCCGCGTCGCCGCAGTCAAAGACACGTCTTATTGTGGTGGAGTGGGGGGAGGGGTCTTTATTCTCGCCTCGTAGGTACTCACTGGAGGCAGAAGAGGAGGGCAGCAGTGGAAACAATCCACCCGGCGCCAACCCTCCGAAACCGTAATCCGCGGAGGCGGCCCTGCAGTGGGGGCAGTCGAAGTTGCATCGGGGTCGTCGGGGGCCGAAACCCATTATGGGACTGCGACAGGGACTGAGGGATGGGCTGATCTGGTGACCTCCGGGGGACAGCGGGAGGCGAAGGAGGCCGGAAGTGACGAAGGTGGTGGGACTGGACGGCGAGCGTTCCTCCGCCGTCTTCTTCGGCAGAACGACCTCGGGAACGCTCGAGTCGGAGGGCGCCGTAGGATTCCCCTCCCGCCTCGCCTCCTCGCCGCCGCGGTGTTCCGTCAAAGGGCCCGCCTTACCTCCACCTGCCGCTCCCGCCTCGCCATCCGACCTCCCGGAGTTCGAGCGGGAAACGACGCCTGCCTCGCTCCGGCCGGCGGACAGGGGGGAACACTTTCCTGCCATTGCCAGGGCAAACCTCCTAAGAGGATGAGGCGAGGGGGCAGCCCGAGGGCGAAATGCGAGGGAGCATGTCCATGGATGTCCCGAAAGGCATGCTTCGAAGCGATTGATCTTCCGACGTCTCCTACGATTTCCTTCGCGGTCGCGTTGAGAACTCCGGACGAGAGGCGCGACGACCACGTTCCCCGGCCTCGGGATGGCCGGCGTGCCGTCCGCCGCGACGCCTAGCAGCGAAAGGAGGAACTCGCGCACTTTTAGGAAGAACTCTTGGACGTTGGAGAAAGAGAAGCGCGTCTGAGGAGAGAGACTCCTACGCGATGCCAACCGAGGGTCAAAGGGAAGCAGACGACATGGAAGCGGATTCTCCGATCGTTTGGAAGGGCGCTCTCCGTCGGACGTTGAGTAGATCGGACGCGGGCCGGCGTCGGAGGAGGGAGGGGGGCGACGAGGTGCGTCGGGAGGTCCACGAGATGCCCCGGAGCGGGCTCCGACGGCGTCCACGAAGCGAATTCGCTCCCGAGCGATGTCGGTGGACGAAGGAGCGGAGGTCACGTGGTCCGCGAGACGGCGGCGGTCGAGCGGCCACGCCCCCTTCTGGCACGCGGGCCTCGACGAGGGCGCCCGAAGAGGAGGGTGCGTCGAGAAGAATCCCACCCTCCGAGGGAATCGAACGAAACTCTTCCCGGTGGCAGATCGCACCCAGAGGGGACGATGGCGACGGCAAAAGGGAGAAAGCTCGAAGCGTGGATCGGATGTGGCGTGCACCCGCTTCCGACGAAAGTGGAGCGGGCGGCGAGGAAGAGGCCGGGCGTGCGCAGTGCCCTTCGCTACCTCCCCTCCGGATCTCCCCCTTTCCCTCCACTCTGCTCTTTCTGCTCTTTTTCAATTTTCCGTCCCGAATTCCAAAGCACATCCTCACCCTTAAGGTGCGTAACCGTCGATGTGCGCCCGAAAATCACGGGTTACTTCAATTGACGAGTTCGTCGGATAAGATAAGCACTGGCAAAATATTTGTCCCTATCGACACATCCTTCTACGTGCGCCTCTCTCCTTTAGTTCTCGACGTTTCCCTCTCTCTCTCTACGCTTCCCATTGGAAACGCCCTTCCCCTTTCCGCCCCTATCGCATCTGAAGGGAGGGGGGGGGGGGAGAGGATACACGAAAGACGCTATCGGGATTACGAGAAGCGCCTCCGACCTCTGACCTTTCTGAGGGCTACCCTCACTGCTCCACTTCAATGGGTCACCGCATCTCGTAGATCGGGCGCGGATCCCCGCCGCGCGGAAGCGGGTACAGGAATGAGGTCAGCTAATGTTTACGGGTAAAGCAATGATCGATTGATACACGCGTACGCGTCTCGTTGTGAAAAGCTTACGGTAAGACATAAACCTTACCGCCGGCGGGTCGGGTGTTTTCACCCTCTTCAAAACATCTTCGATGGAATATTCTCTAAATAAATTATAAAAAAATCTCTATTCAATCGAACGAAACTCTGAGTTAATATAAATAATAAAAAATCTGATGTGGCCACCAAATGAATTTCTTCATACCTGTAATATTTCTAAAAATTCCAAATAGGATGAATGATAATAAATGTTTTAACCCTTTGTGTACCAACGGTACTTTTAAGTACCACTATCTTTGAGTGTATATATTTTCAATATATTTGAATTTTTGAGGGTGAAGTGTATACAATATATAGGAGTTAATATTTTATTAAATACAACTATTATTGTAATTAATACTGTTTATTTATTTCTTCTGAAAAATAAACAAAATCAAAGGGCTAACTATACGTAAGCATTTTATCCTCCCACTCTCTCTCTCTCCCTCTCTTCCCCCCTCTCTTCCCCCCTCTCTCCTCTCCCTCTCCCCCCTTCCCTCCCCCCTCCCTCTCTTTCTCTAAATACTATATATACATAGGTATAAGTAAATATTAATGTTCTTGTGCAATTTGCAGTATTTCTATTCAATATATTGTATATAAATATATATTGTATGATAGTCTCCATTTCATAAATTTCAGTGAGATGCTAACGCAAGGTTTTGTGTATATTAGAAAAAATATTTTAACTAATACCACAAATATATATATTTTATGATTGGTGTTTCCATTTTAATGTATTTTCCTTGTGTATCCCTCCTACTTACCTGTTACAGTGAATATGGAAATGATAAAAATGTACAAAGTGATTTTAGGGTCTAGAGTGCTGACGGCACTTATAAGTAACCAAAAGTGTTAATAACGACATCTAAAACTGAAATATGTTTTTATTAATTTTGACAGCTAGGGTACATGTCTAAAGGCCTGGTGAACTATAAGAAAAATATTTATCAATAAATATTAATATTTAAAAATTTGGTAAATAAAGGGTGGAACTGCGAGAAAATTTAAAGACTTGACAAAGATCAGAAATAAACTCAAACCGTATCCTTCTGATATTGGATATAGACTCAAAGCTCCAACAATTAAGAAAAGAAAAAGGAACGTTACTAACGATAAGACGTAACTAAGCATCAATTGCTAACATTAATCGTCCATAGGTAGCGTGGTGGTTGCAGCTAACAATATAAGATATCTCCTAAACAATACATTATATGGGAAAATGTTTCAAACAAAGGTTGTAAAAAATTAAATTTCCTACAACTTTTATTCTATTACATTTTTACATTTATCATTTATTAAAGCAAATATTTCAAAATAACGGATAAGTGACATGAGTAAACACCCACTTCCGATAGACCGATTTTTACCAAAAACTAATAATTTCTTCTGACTTTTATAAAAATGTTAAAAATGAAATTTCCCGTTGACCTGAATAATAGTTTTTGAGTTAGAGCACCCACAAAAAGCTATCACACACACACAGGCATCATCGAGAAAATGGTCAAAACGTGTTCAGGGGACCATAAAACATGCATTTCCGTTGAAATTTCGAATTCGATTTTTTCATGGAAACAATAATTTCTTTATACTTCGTATATGGAGAAAGTAAAAAGGTTATCAGTTTCCCCGATAAAAATGGAACCACTTACATAAAATAACAAAGGAGCTATTAATTCTAGCAGTCAGCTGATTCTGTAGGTAACACCGTTGCTATGATACGCGGCAAATGACGGGAGAAGAAGACGGCACGGAAAGGGCGCCTAACACCACGCCACAGAAATGGCGCCTACCATCACGCCGCCTTCCATTACCACGCCCTCCGCGATGCCACGCCGCCCTCTTACGGACCCACACCCCTCCGATTCCACACTGCCGGTTAAATCTCGCGTGGCGGGCGCAGGTGGACCCGAGATGCGCGGAAGGCGAGTGGCGAGGAATTTCGGAAGCACCGCTATACGACAGTCTTCTTTTTCTGCCTCTTTCCCTGCGAAAGGTCCTCCTCGTGGAGAGAGGTCCTTCCTTCGCAGAGCTCCTTCTCTCCGTCGCAGGACGGTTCATACTGCGAAGCGCCGAAAAGAGCTCTCCTCCATAGCGCGCCGTTTTTACCGGGAGAATTAGCGATTCACGTGACGCGCGTGGGATAATAGAAACGAGGAGAAACATTTCCTGTCAATATAAGTAATCAATTCGGGACGTCAACGTCGGGAAACCAGCCTGCATTAGTCCAGGTTTGGACTTCTCGTTTCAGTATTACCATGTTTAACTCCTCCGAAGTCATATATATATATATATATCATCATCATCATAGGTAGTCTGTCCGTAGACAGGTCCGTGATTATTCATGGTTAAACCTGGTTCTCCATATACTCCTATTTTCCGCTGTCCTCTTCATATCTTGATAACTCTCTTTTCCTTTCAAATCGTCTATCAGCTGATACCTTTTCCTACCTCTTTCCCTTTTCCCATCTAGTTTTCCTTCTAACACATCTTTAATCATACTCTCTCTCCTCATGTAATGTCCAACCCAGTTAGCCTTCCTCTTTCTGATAGTCTGTATAATCATTCGCTTCTCTCCTATTCTTCGTAGCACTTCATCGTTTTTCATCCTTTCTGTCCATTTTATCTTCAGCATTCTCCTCCAAGTCCACATTTCAAAGCTTTCCAAGTATTTGATGTCATTTTTCCTTAGCGTCCATGTTTCTGCCCCATACAATGCTATACTCCATACGTAGCATTTTATCAACTTCTTGCGGATATCTTCCCTTATATTCCCTGTAAGTAGTTGTTTCTTTCTCCTGAAAGCCACTTTTGCTTTTCCTATTCTAGTTTTGATCTCATCCGTACATTTTGCCTCTCGTGTTATGATACTTCCAAGGTATTTATATTCTGAAACTTGTTCTAATGGCTTTCCCCCAATAGTTATGTTCAGATTCTCTTCTTTACCCGATATTCGAATGACCTTGGATTTTTCTGTATTTATTTCCATACCGTATTTTCTACCTGTTATCACTAGTCTATTTATCATTTTTTGTAGTTCCTCTTCCTTTCTTGCTAGAAGTACTTGATCATCTGCGTATTTTACTGTTCTTATAATCCTTCCTCCAATTTTGAAATCCCCTGTGCCTTCTAAAGCTTCTTGCATTAGACTTTCTCCATATATATTGAATAGGGTTGGCGATAGGCAGCAGCCTTGTCTTACTCCTCTACCGATATTTATTCCGCAGGTGTCCACATTCTCATATATATATATATATATATATATATATATATATATATATATATATATATACACACACGTGATCACTGGCCATCAGAATGAGAGATTGTAAGGAAAGAAAATCCTCTCGCTGCCTACAATCTCCCAGTTTCCCTCGCGGCGTGTAATACTGCCAAAAACATGATTCACGCGGTCTAATCAATTTCCCATGAAGTCAGAGAGCGGATAAAGCGCGTGTTGCGTGTAATGGTGAAAGAGAGAGGCGGAGAGAGAGAGATGCTGCGAGCGGTTACGGCAGTGCGTGCGAGTGGAGAAGGGGAGGGCGTGGGGGGGGGGAGGGGGGGGGCGTGGGGAGGAGAGGGGAGGTGGGGCGAGGGGAAGAAAGGGTGCGAGAGCGGGGCGTAGAAGGGGAGGCGGAATAAGCGGCTCTGGGAAAGAATTTATTTGCTCCGTCGAAAGGTTTTCCTTTGTGATCACGACAGAGAAAGAAAGGATAAACGGATGTGATTGCGGCGTTTTGAGAAAACCGATCGATTGAAAATAAAGTATTTGCCAAAAACCTTATATTTCACTTTTAAAACTAAATTTTAGGGAAATGAAACATCAAACTCTAATTAGCCGAAAACAAGATACGTAATTATTAGCGGAAAAGTAACTTTCGAGTAGTTTTTGTTGCGAATAAATGACAATAAATTGAAAATAGACATCCATCGTGTACTGGAACTATTTGGAAACAATCGTATAGATGGCTAAAACATTTTTATTTATCACTCTCATATTGGATGAGCAATAACGACATTTAAAATCCCCTTAGGTAGAACCAATGAATTCAAGCATTCCGCCAGCATAACTTGAAGCAGAATCTTTGTCGCTTGAATTATTTCAAATAACCACGTCACTATAAATATAGAATGATGGTAACATCAACGCGAAGCTGTCCTCATTCCTCAGTGTAATGAGTTAATTCTTCAAATTCGTCTTCGTCTTTAAACGTTCTGTCTAACGGAGTGCATGCGGCTCCTCCAAACCCAACCACTCAAATCTCTTTGCTTTATATCCTCTCGCGAATATCTCCTTCCTTTAAACTGACCAGAATCAATATGGCATTTCTTCGCCCTAACCTCTTTCCTCTATTTCTCACCAGAATATGTCGACGTTTAATCATAATAATTGAACTCTTTATTTTCTCTGTCCACAATTTAAGCTTTCTCGTTTACTTCCTTTTCCGTCCTGCTAATCTTCTCTCTCCGCAGCGAAATCTACTCTCATTTACTTTTCCCGTCTCTCGATTATACTTCATTTCAAGAAGATCAAGTTACAAGTCTTTTCTTTAAACCTCATCTCTGCGATAACCCGTATCCATTATAAATACCTTCCCCTTTGTGTCAATGCCGTTTTAAGTCAGAATACGGCTTATATTTCCACTACGATCTGCTCTGTCTAGATTGTCTCTGCCTGTGCATTCATTAATTTTTGCCCGTGTTCCCGAGAACGCCCCGACGCGTTTCCTGCTGAGAATTCCTCCGTCCTAGCATTCCATTTCCATCTAAGCCTTTCACCGAGTTTCTCACAATCCCTTTATACTCTGAGAAACTGAATTAATTAGTTAAATTTTCTCCATCCTTTATACCTGATCTTAGCCTTCAGTTATCACCTCATCAGAATAATTATTAAGCCGTGAACAGAGTATGAGAGAGAGAGAGAGATGGATAGAGAGGCAAAGAGATAAACGTTAAACCGGCGCAATTATTCTATCCTGACTTAGTCAAAATCTGTAAAATTTCTCCCGACATCCTCATGGATATTGTGCGAGTTGGTACTTGAAACTTTCTTTAAATTCGCTCATTACTTTCTAAGTCAAAAGGAGTTATAATCTTAATGAAATATTATACTAATGTGATCATCACATCTTTTATAACTATTTATAACGTGTATTCTTCGTCATGTCTACAATATAATAGTACCACCTAAATATTCTCCGTGATTGTTAATTAAGCCTCTTAAAATCTCTTTCTTAAGCTTAGTTTTCGTGATATATTTGTTTCTATTTACTCTCTTAATTGCTTATGAATAAGGGACATTGTCTGGCTTAAGCGGGAGTCCATAAGCGTATGTAAAATAATGAATAAAAATGCAGTTTATTATATGCGTAAAATAAAATTTTATTCATATGGCATATATATTCCACGGATAACGATCAAATTAATGATGCGGTACATTGTTAACAAAATAATAAATTGACTTTGTCGTGCAGCGATCTTTCTCAGTTAACCTAACATGAATTCCTTATTAAAATACCTTAAGGAATCTGATATTTGACATTGCATTTCAATAATGACTGCAAAGTTAATAATTATTTTAAATTTTTTGCATGAAATGATTACCAATATAACAATTTCGTAAGCCTTAAAATAAATAGTAATGGGGTGATATGAGTATAATCATTTCATCTATCAAATTATACTCGATGTAACTATAATTATTGAAAGTCAGAATATTGTTATATAAATGTTCAGAAATTCGTTTAAGAAAACTTGAAAATGATATTCTAATAGGGTTCCTTGTTAATTTATGATATACATTTGCCATTTTTTGCGATCTTATATTAACTATATCTAAACATTTTAACTGAAATTAAAATTTGAAATAACGTACGCCCTATTTGGTTGCAAGGTGAAAACAACTACGATGTGATACATTTCCTATATTATTCTAGCATGTTTTAGATGGGAGTGATAACACATAGGCCATTATATTTCCAAACTGAAAAGAAAATATTGTTTTCACATGGCAATGGTTCCATGATTATTCATTTCATGATTAAAATTTCAATATGTTATCGCAACAATTGTTTATTCTAAACAAAAAAGCTATAAATTATTTAAACTATACATTGACAATTCTAATCATACTCATATTTAAACTTGCACACGCGATTCGACTAATTTGAAACGCCGTATAAATTTTTCTATCAAAATCGAAAATATGATACGATGGCAATCCACGTTCATTCATCGGCGTACTTCAACTTTAATAAAAGTGGTAACTTTTTAACTTCTTTATCAAGTATTAATATGACCTCAAAATGCCGCTATTAGCCCCTCAAAAGTCCAAAAACCGATTTCAATGTTACAAAATCAGTCCGCGTTAACTCACAATATCTCTTTGATGCACTGATGAACATAATAAGAAACTTTATAGTTTTTCTTTAAAATGGGCTAAATCCTAAGATTATAAATTAATTCTTTCTAATAAAGATCTCAAAAAGAATAAAAGCCTGCAAGTCAAAAAGTCGATTTTTACTTGTTATCATATGGGAAATGGAATTGCCTACCTTGGAGTTGAACCTAAGACTTTTTAGTCTTTTATTATTGTTAGACTAGGGAGATTCCCGTTGAAATATAACGGGAAAGTATTTTTATGAAATTTTATAAATAGATGCGACGCGAAGCTATTATCCAAGTCAATGGTACCCAATTACACGAAATCGGAAACCGAATCACTAAGAATTCACCAAATTTTCGCGTTAAAAAGTGATCTATTCATCTATTCGACACGTATTAAAATATTGATGGCAGAAAAACAAACTTTCGTTCTTTTAGGAGTTAGTAGTTTTAAGTCATGAACTCCTGCGATGATTCTAACATGAGTAATTTTAATATGCGATTGATTTACGTTCTACATTCAAATGTATTCCTTCTCGAAAATAACGCAACGAATGTTGTTTACATTCGTTGCTATGAAAATTATTTTCCCCTCCTTCCTTTCCTCTCTCTCGTATTAAAAGCATTCCAAACATGCTTTCAGCTAATAATAGGATTTCGAGGTTTAACAATGTAATTGGTTGGCAAGTCAACATCCCGTTAAAATGAAAAGATTTCCCCTAAATATCTAAATTAAACGTTTAATATAAGGAAATTCGAACTGTAGGAGAAATAAAATGAACAGAATTATAAGCTTCATAATTATTTCTTTAAAATGATTCAGATCCGAAGATCGTAGTTTAATTCTTTCTTATTTAGATCACAAAAAATAAAAGCCTGCACGTCGAAAATCTATTCTTATGTGTTATCTTATGGGAAATAAAAATGTCTTCCTTGGAGTCAAACCCAGGACTTATTCGAAATTTGTTTAGTGATCACCTTAAAATATGCGAATTCCTGCCAAATTTCAAAATTATATCTCGATCTTCTATCGAGATATTCGCATTTATAAAGCGTAACAGAGGGAGTCACAAAAGGACAAAGGGAGAGAAGTTGGCTTTTATAGATTTAAGATATTTGAAGGCCTCAATCGGAGGCAACAATGCGAACGCCATGAAAGAGTACGAAAAGTCATAAAATTCCTCAAATTAATGTGTGTTTCTGAGAAATTATTCCGTGTAACATCAAAACAATAATAAGATATTTTATAGTTTTAGCCGTCGAATAAAGCAAAAATGGAGAAATTCGGTCTATATTTAGGTATTTTAATGAATGAAAGAAACAAACCTTGCACTTTGAAAAATCGAAACTCCCGTGTAAACCTGTGGGAAAATGTAATAGTCATTTTAAAGAGCAGTAGTGGACCAAATAGGATAGCAGTAATAATAAACTGTATGAGGAAAAGAAAGGTGAGGATTTAATTGTAAAGGACAGATGTTTCCTTTTAGACGGATTTATTTTAAGTTTCCACCTTGAGCACCACTCCGTCAACGTGTTAAGTGCAGCTTGCAGAGACTGCTTGTCTTCGTCGGAGTCAACCCTTTTGAAAATTTTACAGTCATCAGCGAATAAAAGAATTTGGCGAACATGCGGCGCAATAACCCCAACCAATTGCATGAATAATTTGTCGATACAACCACAGAATCAATTCTCTATGATTCCGCGAATGAACCAACAGTGTCATTGCATGTGCTGCCCTCTCCCTCATCTACTGTGCAACCATCTGTTCCATCAATTCATTAAAAAATGTCTTTCTACGCTGGGAAGGCATCTTGAATACTTTTAAAAATCAAAATGACTATTATTAGTCTTTTTAGCGCTTTTCGTCATTGCTGAAAAGCACTATTTTCTTCGTGATGTCCTTCCGTCCGTCCGTACGCATATATCAGGGAAGAATTGGCTTTACCTATTTCAACCAAATTCGGTACATATAACATTCACATAAATTATTGGCATATTTGGACCTGATCGACTGAGCAACAACTTTTCGGAAATTGTGAATTTGGAAGGAATTGGCCGAACCGATTTCAGCAAAATTCGGAAGGATGTGTGCAACATAGAAAAACAAAATGAATATGTTTAGTGTAGATATGAAAAACAGGGCTGTCCAATAAAAGCAACAAAAAATATCTTTTTACAAGTATTTGTGTTAAATTGTCCAAATCAATTTTAACCAAATTTAATACTTATAATATACACATATATATAAAATCATATCAATATATTTAAACCGAATCAGTCAAACAGGGGTGCCACAATTACCAATTAAACTCATTCAGTAATACAAAATTTGGAATGAATTGGCTTAACGGATTTATATTAAATTTTGTGTATAAAATTTGTACAGCATACCATAATAAAATCAAGATATTTAAAGCGGAGCTAAAGAGCAGGGCTACCACACTAAAAAGCTAGATAATATTCCTTTTACGCGTATTTCTAGAGAACTGACTTCATGGATTTTAACCAAATATAGTATATTTAATCTTCATATAAATAATTAACAAAAAAATCATATTTCAACCGTGTCGAATAAACAGGGCTACCACAATATCAAGGTTAGAATTTTTCTGTAACTTAGAATTTCGAAGGTATTGGTTGCGCGGATGTCAAAGAAATTTCGTTTGTAGGGCGTGTATAGAAAGGTAAAACGAGATGAACGTATTTAGAACGGATAACAAAGCAGGACTACCACAATATAAGGAAAATAATTTTCTGATTTCAAAGCACATACATTAGTATATTTGGATCTGATCGACTAAGCAGGGGGTCAAAATTGCAATGTTTAACTTTTCGGTAATTATGAATTTGGAAGGAATTGGCTGAACTGATTTCAATGAAATTTTGTATGGAAGAGGTGTGCAACATAAAAAATCAAAATCAATATGTTTAGTATAGATTTACATATCAGGGCTGCCACAATGCAGGTAATTAAAAATTTGTTTTCACAAGTATTTGTGTTGGACTGTCCACATCAATTTTAACCAAATTTAACATTTATAATTTAAATATATATACAAAACAATAATAGCATATTTTGACAGGATCAACAAAACAGGGGTTCCAAAATTATAAACTAAAATCTTTCAGTAATTATGGATTTGGAAGGAATTGGCTGAACGGATTTTAACTAAATTTTCTATGTAAGATTTGTACAACAAATCATAATGAAACCAATATGTTTAAAGCGGAACTACAGAGCAAGGCTACCACAGTAAAAAGCAAAATAATAATACTTTTACGCCTATTTATCGAGAACTGTCAGCATGGATTTTATCCAAATATAATATATATAATATTCATATAAAAAATAACCAAAACAGCATAATTAAACCGTGTCGACTAGACAGGGCTACCACAATATCAAGGTTAGAATTTTTCTGTAACTTCGAAGGTACTGACTGAACCGATTTCAAAGAAATTTCGTTTGTATGGCGAGTATAGAATGACAAAACGAAATGAACATGTTTAGAACGGATCTAAAAAGCAGGGCTACCACAATATAAGGAAAAAATAACTTTCTGATTTCAAAGCAAATACATTAGCATACGATAATACTACGGCGAATTTGACGAAAAGCACTTCTGTACCACGGGAAACCCCTGTACTTCCCTACTTGTTGAAATGTAAGAGGTCTTAAAAATTTCACGCTGAGTTGGAAACTGGAAATATGAATGTAAGAGGCTACATCCCAGGAATTTCCCATCATCACCGTACGATGATTAATTCGTAGCACCAAAGCAAGATTCACTACGGGATATACCCTCCCTCGGCATTCTAGAAATAAGCTTTCTTAAAGTGAGTGATCGCAGTATCAATCGGAAGTCAAAATATTACCAATAACACCCACAGAGAGGGTGTGGCGAAGTTAATTTCGGCCAGTATCTTTTGTATTTAAGTATTTCAACCAAACAAGCGTACCCAGCTTAAACTCACACAAAACGTGAAAAACTCACACTCATCTTTGCTGCGGAAACTAAGAAAACTGTCTGCCTCCATTAATTATACATTTTGTATAGATTGCGCATGAGTCTGTCCTTTTCTCTGATTCCCTTTCTCGACAAACGTCTTCTATTGTTATTCTCCTTAAAACTGATAATGTTTATTACCTGTAATTTTTTACTTTAGCAAGGTGCATTTTAGAGCATAAATTCATTTGTTTATAAGTGCAATTCTTATAAAAACACAATTTCTTTGCATTTTATAAAAACAAATTTATATAGAATAGAGTTCCACCAAGTATTGACGCGTAATATTGATTATATTATCTCAGAGCAATCTACTCAATCTCTGCTCGGACACAAAAAGGCGACATGACATTCTAAATTTCATCTAAATTAAACGCTTCTTTCGATTTCTTCATCAACCTCTACGCTTTGCTTTCTTCGTACTTCAACAATCAATCCACATTCGGACGATCATCCTAGGTCTATACACATCTTCTCTCGATCTTTCGCTCTCTCTCTCTCTCTCTCTCTCTCTCTCTCTCTCTCTCTCTCTCTCTCTCTTTGGAGCCATAAGAAATCTCTCATTTTTACAATATCTCACTTATTGCTATTTTTATCTCATTTCGAACGCTGCGTGTCGCAACTCTATCACCACTCGCAAATGAATTATTTAAACCTTCTCAATGTTCTCAGAATCAAAAGATAGATCATTATTATTCCATGTACTGTCTTTTGGACAACGTACACTTCTTTTTCCTCCTCGTGAACTTGCGATATCATTTACGAGAGAAATATAAATACAAACAAATGTGTTCAATCAAATATGTCGAGGACGTTGGGAAGTTGCTCTATAGTTAAACGAGAAGCAAAACTTTTCAGTTGCTCGTAATTGTTTTCATTGCATGCTGTTCGCATTTCAGGCTATAATAATTATAATATAAAATGCATTTAACGCTCTCCCTCGTCACTCAGAAAATGATTTTAATCATTCGAAAAATTACCTCAGCTTAAGAGTGAATATCTTAATTTTCCGTGTAAAATACGCACCCAATATAATAAGAATCTCGATTTTCACGAGTGAATGTCGAAATTGTCTTATCACCATGCATAATACGCACCTAAACTTTTGTGTTAAGATCAATGCGAAATTTCACTGTGGAATTGAGAAATAAGGGGGAGGAAGAAATTATTAGCAGTTGTGATTTTGGGAGCGTAATCGTATCCAACGCAGAAATTTCGAATAGACCGATAGCAATAACCATCTGAAGGGTAGAGAGGGAAGACCCGCTACACACTTACTTTAGCGTCTTTGTCATCAAATATTTCTGTCTCTTCCTCATCTAGAGTTATTTAATGTCCCACTCCACCAAATAACTGTTACATTGTGCATGGTATAAGGTTGAAATGGAAGGATAATTCTTATTAATCTACTTTACAGAAAGGAAATAGGTTTATAGTTTCTTCGTTGTGTCTGTCTGTCCGACCCCTCTATTAACTTTTGAACCAATAGACCGATTTTCACAACACTCGGTGGAAATCTCTTGCTACTGAGCCCGAGCTCCCGGTTTTTGTTGCGAAGATTGAAAGTCCCGGGATCGATTCTAGAAAATATCCTTCCCATTTGATTACATGGGAAATCTGACATCCATCGTGCAGGGAAATTTTCTCTTCCACATTGAAATATCTTAGAATAGTAATACCGGAGCGGAATTTGTACTATTCTCAGAGGGAAGGAATGGAGATTGTAATTTTTATCGGAGAATTTTGCTTATGGGTAGGATTTCTTCGAATTTTGCGTAAATACTGGCGTTTTTGCAGTTTTCATCAATGACTACTGTTGGACTCGTACTTGGTATAGTACAGGGCTCGGCAACCTTTTTGCATGGCGGGCCACATTCATGCTTGTGAATAGTAAATAAACACCAGCAACCTGCAGCGTGAGTGTATTCTCTTCCTTTTTGCGGTGAAGGAGTTTTTGTTTATTTACTATTGTATCGTTTCACCATGTCTCGCAACCCTCTCTTTTCATACTTGTGAATGCTCCTGAGGGCCGCACTGGAGGTAACGAGAGCTTCGACGGACCGAATGAGAGTTTAAATCTGAAGTTACCTCGAGATTCTGTGGTCTCATATTAGCGAAAATCAAGCCTAAATAATTTATTACTTTAAGACTTCATCAGAAAAGTTCTTGAGACCATAATTTTACTGAAAAATATGTAATTTTCTGTATTAAATATTACGGAACACTTCTTCACCATAGTTTTTCGGGCCACATGAAGCTCTCTTGGGGGCCGCATGAAGCTCTCTCGGAGGCCGCATGCTGCCCGCGGGCTGTAGGTTGCTGACCCCTGGTCTAGTACTTACATACACGCGTTATTTTTGCTGCCCAAATACGCGTGATCAACTTATTTTATGAAATTTGAGAACAAAGAGCAACTCATCTCCGGTGATTTTAAATCTATTAAAGCAAATACACTCAGGTAATTGCTGCACCACACTTAATAGAAAATGATTGTTGGAAAGTAGGCATCATAAGTTTCGTTTGAATCATCTTGTTTTTGTTTTGAAAAGAAAATTTAAAAAGAAGTTCCACGTTAACAACTATGTCTTTTTAGTGACAATTTGTACGGAAACTATTATTTGTTGGCAGGAAAAAGGCTTGCGAGTATTTCATAGATCATAGCAGTTCACATGCTGTTATGTTATTTTCCCACCGTATAAGTTTTCTCGTATATTTTTCCGTTGTAATTTTCAATGAGTTTTTTCTTAACTAACTATAGCGAAACAAAAGCGCACATTCCCTGGTGAGCTGACCTGTTTGTACCGTCCCTAGATAGAGGAAGATAAAGATAAGATGGGAGGGTGGAGAGCAGGAAGGGATCTTTATTAAGGGAGAAATTGAGATTGTCGAGTCCTTTTTTATGTCCATTGGGAAGAGCGTCCGGAGGAAAGCGAATTGGGTGTGTGGGAGGAATGTTAGATCGATTTCCGTCTCGCCCTGTCCGCCGCCTAGCAATCCACCACGACGCACTCCCAGCGAGCCGCGCCTGTACCGCCATCCGCCACGCCGTCCCGCCCGCCTCGCCACATCACCGTCCAAGACACCCGCCCACGACCTCACGCCTCTAGTCGTACATAAGGTTTAAAACGGAGGGAAGACGGATGGGGTTGTTTGTCGGCTGAAAATGCGCCCCCCCACCTCTCCCACCACTTCCCAATGTTGGCTTACTAGTCACACTCACTCTTCCTAGATTAAAAACAGTCCGTGCCTTCCGATACGCATACTTTATCAATGCGGCGAGAGAATAACCTATTTGAAGCTACTCAAACAATTCTACAAGCGCAATTACGAATACCTTATCCTAACAGCACATCATCACGCGATTAATTGAAGACTCTGCGAGACCCTCTTCTGAAAAGTTCCTCTTTAATCAAATATGATTGCAATGAAAGAAAGATTTTTTTATTCTTTTCGATTAAATAAAATTTCGATTTTCGTTAATGAGTGATAAGAGAATGCAAGTTTTTAAACAATATTTTTATGAAACATTCTCAATTGAGAAAATCCAGAATATCAATCTCTGAAATGTTAGTTGGGAAAACAATCGATATCTCCTATAATTTAAAAAAGCAGTTCGCAATTAACGGGAGAGTTGAAAAACTTCAAGGATTGATGTCAGTCCCTAAACCGAGATGCTAGAACGAACAAGTGGAATGTTATCCATGATGATGGATAAAATTAGCGCGTTTTTTTAATTTTTCATGGCGTTCTACCGCCACATATTCGGTCAATAGAGCCTCGTTTGTTTTATAACGGGGGGTACTACGTGAAGGTGAGGTGAAAGTTTAAATGAGATAGTCTAAATAGCTAAGTTAGCATTATAGCGCGACATCAATCCTCATATATATATATATATATATTAAATACATACTTTTTGGATAAATGATACTTCCAAAATTATATTTAAGTTTAGCACACAATCAATTTTGAATAACAATTTTGAACGTTTCCCTAGCTGCCGCTGTAAAGTTTTCAAAACTCAAACTTTTCAAGAATAAATGGCATCAATGTGGAAATATACACTCAAACTTTCACCATTCCATCTTTTATACCTTTGGAAATATAAGTGAAAAAATAGAAAATTATTTAAAATGTCCATTAACATTTATTTACTGCGTTCCCTATGTATACGAAACGGAATTTAACGTATTTTAGTAAATCTTGTTTACTTCAGTTACTACGAAAATATTTTTCGGTGACAACAATTAATACAACCGTGTAAGATATTTTATAAGTTCAAAATAAATTACGACTTACTTGTTGGATTTTTCTCAAATCATTCAAGCGGTATTAATGTGGTGGTGTACGCTCAAATGTTCAACTTTCAATCTTTTATACCTTCGGAGAAATAAAAAAAAAACAAATTTTTTGAAGTGTCCCAATCCGAACTTTTATATTTTTCAAAACTCAAATATAAACAATGAAAAACAAATGTCAGCAGTACAGAAATCTACCCTCCTAGTTACAGCTCTTTATCGTCTAAGGTTTCGTCACAACTTCAATTTCAGCAAGTCCTCAGACAGACAGGCGCCAAAGTAAAACCACCCCTCTGACACTTGTACGTTTTTGCGATTACCTATAGAGGGCATAGTTGCCAATTTAGCGATTTTGTCGCTAGATTCAGCGACTTTTTACTTCGTTTAGCGACTTTTTTTTGTTTTAGCGACATCTCGCTAACTAAGCGATTTCCACTGAATCTAGCGAAAAATTTAGCTATTCCTTATATTAGTGCAAATACATGCGATATTAACCAGAAAAATGAATTACTCTTATGAAACTTAACACATACCAAATGTAGAATAAATTGCAGTTGTTTGCTATTATATATTATCAACGAATTCGGCATAATCTTGAAAACTATGACATTTTTATTTGAAGTATATTATATCTTGATCTTTAGTGTTTGTTCTGCAAATCTTTATTCAAACTACATATTTACATTTTGTGGTTTGAATGTTGAATCATCATGATAATTAACATACAGTTTATTTACAAACATGTCCAACAAAATAAAATGTCCATATTTATGTACCCTCGGTAGGCAGGCGTAGGGACACCCCTTCGCAACCTTGTATGTACTTTTCTCGGAACGTCGATCGTCGTGGATATCCAAGCACATTTGAACTCTTATACATTTATAGTTGAAACTTTGTGAAAATTCTGCGTTCAGTCCGTCATAGTATTTCATTCCGAGTGCTAGCCACGAGTGTTGTCGTAAGTGAAAAAGCACCTTTTGTATGTGTATATCTGAGTAATTGGTTGCTTAACATTTTGAAATTAGATATCCTAGTCTCTTCAGTTTTTAAGTTTGTTTATAAAATATTTTAAGTTTTTTACCCTTACTAACATGGATAACAAGAAATACACTCAACGTTTTCGTCTGGAATGGCTGAAAGGCTCGAGATATAAAAACTGGCTCATCAAGGTGGATGGAGACGATACAAAGTGCTTCTGTAAGTTTTGCAAATGTTCATTATCGGCACAAGTTGGTGACATCGAAAAACATCGTAATACAAGTAGGGATAAAAAGCGGCTTTTGGGACAACCTTGACCATGAATTGGCGAATACGTGTGTGAACTGACCTATACGTGGACTGTGTTGTGTTCTGCGTAAGTCATTGACCTTGTCGTAGGTCTGGTTGGGTCATTGGCCTGGTAGTGTGTATGATGTAGGTGGGATTTTGTTAAAAAGCGGGGATTGGGACAACCTAGTCTGTGAATTGGCGAATATTGAATTGGCGAATACGTGTGTGAACTGACCGTGTTGAGTTCTGCGTAAGTCCTTGTCGTAGGTCATTGGCCTGGTTGTGTGTATGATTCAGGTGTGATTCTGCGTGTGTTTAGCGATGATGTTGTGGAATGATGTGATATTGTGTAAGGTCATGGTACTGGTTTTGCGTTATTGTTGATATTCGCATGGAAGTTGAATGACCCTTTCGCTTCTGCGTCATTCGTTGACCCTAATTTTCGCAATGTTTACATGTTTGAGGTGTGTATGTGTAAAGATGTGGAAGTTGAATGACCCTTTCGCTTCTGCGTCATTCGTTGACCCTAATTTTCGCAATGTTTACATGTTTGAGGTGTGTATGTGTAAAGATGTGATTTTGCAGGGTCATTGACCAAGTGGTAGGTTTGTTTCGGTCATTGGCCTTGTTGTGGGTATGATAGAGGTGCGTGATGAAGTGTAAAGATGTGATTTTGCAGAGTCATTGACCTAGTGATAGGCCTGTTTCGGTCATTGCGTGTTTTTATATTCGAATGGGGGTGATATTGTGTAAGGTAATGGTACTGGTTTTGCGTTATTGTTGATATTCGCAATGTTTACCTGTTTGGTATGAGTTAGTGCGATATGGTGTAGCCAAGTGAAAGTTGAATGACCCTTTCGCTTCTGCGCAAGTCGTTGACCCGTGGAGGGGATAGGGCCTTCCAATATTTACATCTGCGTGTGTTTTGGTTTCTCCTCAGCGCGTGTCTTCGGTCGGTCGTTTACCCTTCTAAGCAGGTTTTCGACGAGCTAAGTAGGTCACCAACTTTTAGGTAAAGAAAAACCGGTTCTGAGTGGGGTGGGGAGGGGAGAAGAATTGGGACCTCAAATTAAGAAAGGGAAATTAAAAGACCTGCGGTTGCTCCAGCGTGTCGGAAGAGAAAGTTATGTTTAATACCTGGGTAGGATAGGATATTGGCCTCTAGTTGTTTTAAAAACCTACGGTCGGGGCAGGTTTTATCAAGTAAATAAAACACGAGAAAAGTTAAAAATCGATTTATTTAACAAAAATAATATACAAAGTTAGTTTTTTACAAACATTGCTCCATACTCATTCTATATTTATTATTAAATAACCTCCATGTCGCTTCATTTGTTATGGCCTCTTTTAATAACGACTTCACCAGTCCACTTTTTACTAAATCGTCTTTCTTTGCTTCGATAAGTTCTTTTCTGAATCCATTATCCAATAATTGAATGAGTCTTAATGTTATTATCACGTCAATATTTTCATTTATTTTACACTTTGATGAAGACTTTTTACCATCTTCACACTGCATAAGAAGAGGTGGTAAAACATTGCCACATATCTTCCTTTCTATGATTAACACGAAACTTAAAATGTCTTCTTTCACATCAGAGAGATTATCTTCTGTCAACACATCTTCAAAAGACGCACGAGTTCCAAGGGAAAGCTGCAACAAATATTCACCTGGCAATTCCAATGTTGCTAAAGTGAAATCATAGCTGCGGAGACGTAAATAATCTAAATTTTGAATTTCGTGAGTTTCACTTAATATCTGAGAGGTACACTTCTCGTCACCCTGAGTTGTAATCTTAACGGCTGTAAGCAATATTGCGTATTTTCCACTCATGGTTGTCTCGGTATAACTCTAGACACGGTAGTAGTTTACCACACACCAGCCGTTAGCGCAGTACCATCGTGGTCGCTTGACGAGTCCATTTATATCCGACAAAAAAAAAGAAATGGATTCACAGAAGCTGACCTCGATTCATGAGGAGAAGAGAGAGCCAATAGTATCCGAGAAATCTGTAAGGTTTGGAGATAATATAAGCGTGAAAGTTTTGTATGTATATTCGTTTGCTAGCAGAGAAGCAAGAAAATGTTACTGGGAGACCATTGCTAGAGACAGAGAAAGATTTAGATTAAAAATTAATTATTTAGGACCTATCATAGAAAGTATTCTTTCGGAAACGCACAGAATGAATGTGCAGAAACGAATTGAGAGAACTCCGCTAGAGACAGAAAGATTTCGATTAACAAAAAATATTTTGTGATCCATCATAGAAAATATATTTTCGGAAACAAAATGAATATGCATAAACGAATTAAAAATTAATTTATTTGGACTCGTCATAGAAAATTCACTATCATAAATTATGTACAAAAACAATTTAAAAATTTATTGTAATCGTCATAGAAAATAAACAAAAACCATCGATGTGCTTGACATAATTAATACAATTCGGGATGTGTTATATATATCGAGGTAATATCAAATCAAGACTCACTTTAGAGTAAAGCTTTGCTGAAGAACTCAAATTCAAGGAAGGTATGGATAAGATAAGACGAGCACATTGTGAGGCGCAACAGGAGTTGAAAAATCGAGCCAACACCGTGGTGAATGTGCAAAGTGGAAGAACGAACAGTACTGATATTAAAGCAGACGATAGAGAGGATATGATTGAAGACGTGAGAAATCAAGCGATTGAAGAATTCTGCTGGTGGAGAGAAGACGATGAATATTTTAAAACGATTAAAAGGGATAATCATATTGAATTCTGGAAGTAGTTGCTGTACTTTTTTTAAATAAATAAATAAACTGATTATCTCAAACATGTGTTTTATTTCCATGAATCTTGGTACGAGGCTTTTGAAACCGGAGCTAAATTTTTATTTCCCAAATTTATTACGTCTCAAATCAGGAGACATTCTAAGCGGAATTTCGTTAACATAAAAAAGGAGTCAAACTCACACTCTTCCGAGGTAAAAGTGAAAGTATTATGAAACCCGGTACGAGGCTTTTAAAACCGAAATCAAATTTTTATTTCCCAATTTAGAAACCCATGGGAACGAGTTTTCTATTACGTAACCGTCAAGAATATCGTATTAGAACTATGGATGGAGGACTTGTGATAGATGATAATTTATCACGTCACAAATTTTTAAATTTTTATTTCCCAATTTAAAAATCCATGGGAACGAGTTTTCTATTACGTAGCCCGAGGTAAAAGTGAAAGTATTATGAAACCCGGTATGAGGCTTTAGAAACCGAAGTTAAATTTTTATTTCCCATTTTAGAAACCCATGGCAATGAGTTTTCTATTACGTCACCGGGAGCGTGGGGTATTATATATATATATATATATATATATATATATATATATATATATATATATATATATATATCGAAGGAAATGGTAGAAATCTAGCAGAAATCAAAGATCAACCTTCGAAGACACTCGTCTTTTTCCGCGCTGATGTAAAGCAACGTTTTATTTTCATTCGAGTGAAGATACAGTTGTCAGTTGCAGATTACTCAACAGTTCAGAAGCGTTTCAATATAAAAAGTAAGTACCTACTGATAAATTATTTAATGATGTATGAATTAATGGTAATTTTAACTCCAGTGAGGTTATTGTGGACAAAAACTATTCTTTGTTCTTTTTCTTTTGTCTTTTCAGATGGCATTCATGAAAAAATTGAACGATCAATCGCAAATAGTAGCCTACAAACCAATTGGTGAGCTCGAAAAGCACGTCGAATACCGGATTTTGAGATTTGATGTGGTTGACGCCAAATACGGTCCGACACTAAGAGCATACATTGAAAGGAACGGTGAGTCTTGGAAAGTTTTCCTGCCGAAGAGATTCGACCCTAGTCAGTTCTCCTCAAAAGAGCTAGAAGAATATAATATTGGGGAAGAAAAACATAATTTAATATATAAGGGAAAACTTGGGAATGTTCATGATGTGACAATAGTGTAACGATGGAAAAACACTGGAAAAAAAGAAAATTGAGTGAATATTTAGACAGTTATACAAACAGTCCGATCGTGGGTAATGATTTAGAAAGTGAAAGAGACACGTCGGTGATCGGCGATAAAAAAAGAAGAGTTGAAGAAGACGAAGTAGAAGTAGCATTTAATGGTTCTTTGAGAACCTATAAATTTAGTAATATTAAGGATTGTAAGAGTGTAGAAACATTTCTAGAAAATAAAAGAATATATTTGGTTGATAAAATTAGAAAAAATTTAATAGTAGATAAAACATTAAAATTTAACATATTTTTAGAATGTAACTTCGTCAATATTGCTGGTGAAGAACAGAAGCGAGCTTTCAAAACTAAAAATGTAGCTGTTTATATGGATTCAAATGTAGGTGAGATGGTAGATTCAGCCCTAAAAAAAATCACATGTGAGATGGAAGAGAGTGGAACAAAAAAAAGTGGGTGGATGTTAAATGAAATTGTTCACATATTACTTAGAATTAACGTGTTTAAACCTTTAAGAGGAAGAAAATATATTAATCTACCAAATTGCATAGCATCAACTAGAGCATGTGTAAATGTGCAAAATTTAGACAATAATTGTTTTCGATATTCTATTCTTGGAAAATTAGTTACCATTCACCATCCTGAGAGAGTAAGTTCCTACAGAAATATAACTCATTCTTACGATTTTGACTGTATAAATTTTCCCACACCTTTGAATCAGATAAAATTATTTGAACGTCGAAATAACATTAGCATCAACGTATTCGGTATTGATAATGACTCTAATGTGTATCCGTTGAAAGTTGTTGATGAAGAATTAGTGGATCATCGCGATCTGTTGCTATTGACTGAGGGCAATGAAATTCACTATGTTTGGATAAAGAACTTCAATAGACTAATTTCCCGTCAACTTATTAAAAGTAAACGTTCAATATCGATTTGTAAACGATGTTTTAATTACTACACAGGTAATGACCGTGAAATTCGATTAAGAAATCATTTAGAATTATGTAAATTTAATCATCCAACAAGAATTGTTCTGCCTGAAATTAAAGATGGTAAAGTACCGCATATAGAATTTAAAAATTATCAAAACAAACTTCGAGTTCCCTTTGTAATTTATGCTGATATCGAATCAATATTACTACCCATTCAAGGTTGTCCTGGAGATCCGACAAGTTCCCACACGTCTTCATATCAGAAACATGAAGCAATGAGCTTTTGCGTTTATGTTAAATCATCTTTTGCGGCAGATATTATTCCACAGAAACCATACATATATCGAGGAGTAGATGCAGCATATAAATTAGTAGAGTACTTAGCTTATCTAGCAAACAAAATTTCAGATATTTATGCAAGGAAAATTGGAATGATAGAATTAACGTCAATACAAGAAGAAAATTACAAAAACTGTGCTGATTGTCATATTTGCGGAGGAAAAATTGAAGAAAATAGCAAAAATTATAAAGTTAAAGATCATTGTCATTTGAGTGGGGAGTTTAGAGGAGCTGCTCATCGAATATGTAATTTAAATTTTAAGAATCCGAATTTCATTCCTGTGTACATACACAATTTGAGTGGTTATGATTCACATTTTATTATAAAAGAACTGGGAAATATTCCAGGGAGGATAGGAGTGATTCCCAATACAGAGGAGCGATATATTAGCTTTATAAAGTATATTGGGAACATACAGTTAAGATTTGTGGATACATATAGATTTATGCCCTATAGCTTAGAGTATTTAATGTCAATTCTCCCAGCGTCAAAATTCGTAGAGACATCAAAACACTTTCATGGTGAACAATTTAAATTAATTACAAAGAAAGGTGTTTTTCCATATGATTTCATCGATTGTTTTGAAAAATTAGAATTGCCATTTCTTCCTCCGATGGATTCTTTTGTAAATAAATTAAATGAAACTGAGCTTTCTATTTCTGACTATGAGCATGCTAAAAAAGTGTGGGAGACTTTCAATGTTAAAAACTTAGGGGAGTACAGCGATATATATCTGACGGGTGACGTTGTGGGACTCGTCGATGTATTTGAGAATTTCCGCAGTGAATGTTTGCAATCATATGGTTTGGATCCTAGTTACTATTTCACATCCCCCGGACTTGCTTGGGAAGCCGCCCTCAAACATAGTAAAGCAAAATTAGATCTACTGACTGATTACGATATGATTATTATGATAGAACGTGGAATCAGGGGAGGTTTGGCTCAATGTGTTAAACGATATTCGAAAGCAAACAATAAGTACATGAATGAATATAATCCTAGAGAAGAAAGTTCATATATAGCATATATAGACGCAAATAACTTGTATGGGTATAGTATGTGTAAAAAAATGCCTTATTCGGGATTTAGATGGGTTGATCCAAAAGATATAGGAGACATTGAAGAGATTGATGATGAAGGCACCGTAGGGTATTTGTTAGATGTAGATTTGGAATACCCAAGTTACCTTCACGATCAGCATAACGAATTTCCCCTTCTACCTGAAAATGATAACCCGCCAGGTTCAGATCAGAAAAAACTTCTAACAACATTATTCAATAAGAAACGCTATGTAATTCACATTTCTCTGTTGAAACAAGCATTACAGCTAGGGTTAAAATTAAAAAATATTAATAGAATAATAGAATTTCAACAATCTAATTGGCTTGAGTCATATATATTAAATAATACTGAGAAGCGGAAATTGGCTACTAACGATTTCGAAAAGGAATTCTTTAAATTAATGAACAATTCAGTTTTTGGGAAATCTATGGAGAACGTACGTAAAAGAATAAATATTGAATTGATCTGTGACATGAAAAGATTGCAAAAAGTAATAGCAAAAAGTAATTTTCTAGATCGAACCATATATTCGGAAAATCTGGTCGCAGTACATATGGCGAAAGAAAAAATTGTTTTTGATAAACCCATTTATGTAGGAATGGCAATTTTAGATTTATCTAAAATTTTAATGTATGATTTTCATTACAACGTAATGAAGTCCATGTATGATAAAGAAAATCTAAAATTGTTGTATATGGATACAGATTCATTTATTTACGAGGTAAAAACGGATGATTTTTATGAAGACTTGATAAAAAATATTTCTTTCTTTGATACTTCAGACTATCCAACTGATCACAAATGTTATTCTTTGGCAAATAAGAAAGTGTTGGGTAAATTTAAAGATGAAGCCTGTGCAAAATCAATCTCTGAATTTGTAGGATTGAGAGCAAAGATGTATTCCATTATCATCGACGGTGAGGAAAAAAAGCGTGCCAAAGGCGTTAAAAAATGCGCCGTTAACAGTAAAATAAAATTCAAAGATTATTTGGACTGTTTGAATGAAAGTAAAGAAAAAATGACATCATTTAGACAGATAAGATCTAAAAAACATGAGTTATATTCTGTAGAAGTGAACAAACTATCGTTATCACCTTTTGATGACAAGAGGTACATTTTATGTGATGGAATCAATACATTAGCTCATGGTCATTACTTAACTCCGAATGACGAATGAAAATAATTTTTTTTTCTATTTAGTTTTTAGTATTGATATTTCTGTACTTTTTAAGTGAAATGTGCGTGCAATTGAAATATTTTTTTTTCTATTTAGTTTTTAGTATTGATATTTCTGTACTTTTTATGTGTTGTGTGTGCGCAATTGAAATAATTTTTTTCTATTTAGTTTTTAGTATTGATATTTCTGTACTTTTTATGTGAAATGTGTGCGCAATTGAATTGCGCTTTATTCTATTGGTGATGGAAAATTATTTCCTAAATTGGAATAAAAACAATTGAATATGAAACATAAATCTTTTATTTATTTCAACATTTGATTTACATCTTCCCATGTGTTATAACAATTGTCGAATCCCAACCATTTAACGTACGCCTTATCACCACGTCTCTTCAAAATCTTTTCCACTAAGTAAACATCCTGGAACTTTGTTTTCTGCAATTCCTCTTGATAAAAGCCGCCTTTAATAGGTTGATTATTTTGGTCTCTGAGAATATAAGTTGGTGGAACCGTATTTTTTACTTCCTCTATGACAAATATCTCTGTAGACCAAGAAGGCGTAAAACCTTTTTCAAATATTGCCTTGCTTTTTGATATGCGTACATTGTCCCCTTCACTAAATTTGACCTTTTTAGCGCCTTTTCTTATTTTCCTTTGATAAATTCTTGATAATATATCCTTTTCATTCTCCTTAGTGACATCAGCAGGTTTCATCTTGATCGTTCTATGTACCCTATTATTATACTCTTGAACTAAAATAGGTAATATTGTTAACCATTTGTGGTTACCTTGTAAACTAAATCGTTTCCACATTTCAGTTTTAAGAGTACGGTTCCATCGTTCTACTATTGAAGCTTTCATTGTGCTAAATGTGCTGTAATGGTTAATTCCATGTTTTTTCATCAAACCAATGAATTTATTGTTGTAAAACTCTTTCCCTTGATCAGTTTGAATATTTCTCGGTTTCCTTTGTTTGAGAATCATCTTCACAGCCCGCGAGACATCTTCTGAGGTTTTTCGTTTCACAGGAACAGCCCAAGCGTATTTTGATAAGGCATCTATCATGGTTAATAGGTATTTGTATCCACGATTTTCACTTGAATAAGGAAGCATTTCTACCAAATCAGCTTGCCATAAGTCGTCCAAACCTTTTATCAGAACTTTTCTTCATTCATAATTCTTCCTCGCTGGTTTGTGAAGTTCATTGACAATTCCACGTCTGATATCCATCTTCACGTCTAGGTTGACTGCATAATTATTCCGTGACCGTTGAAATGTTCCTCTATTAATACTGACGTTTTAAAAGCAATCTCCTCAAATAACCCAAATTGACAACGTCTGTTTCTTCCACAGGATCTCTCACATTAGTCAGAGCATGTCCGCGTGCATCAAATTTATTCTTATTTAGCGTGATAGTGTTATTTGCAACATGATTTAGATGAACTGTTGAGCTTTCAAGCAAAGTCTTAAAATTAACAGCGTCACTTTCATCTTGAGGGTTTGATACGTTTGTTATCCGATGACTTTTCACATCTATCACACCGCTATCCATGATAACAGCATTCTGTAATTTTGTAAGCAAGGTCTTATAATTAACTGCATCATATTCATCCTGAGGATCATTCAAATCCGTTATTCGGGTTTTCTTTGCACTCGTAGTGTCTTTTGCTATTGTTATAGCATTTTGAAGCAAAAAACGTTTATTTACTACATCACCCTCATCTATTGGTTCTTTCGCACTTACGATTCTTCGTCCACCTGCTGAAATATAATGCCTCGTCGCTCCTGGTATTCGAAAGTCCACGTACTCTTTTGAGACAGCATCTCTAGGTTGAAGAGATTTGCCTATATTAGATATGCGACGATTGTCAGCATTTATTTGATGTTCAGTCAATGAAAGTGTGTTATCTCTCAAATATCCTTTTGTGACAGCATCATTGGTGTCTATAGGAGAAGCTAAATTTGTTAAACGATTTCCTAGCATATCATACGAATCCATCCTCCTTCTTCTCCTCAAAGAACGTCCAAACTTATCCACAGGCATTATTTTACTGCGAAAGTAAAATCGCTATCATATCTTATATAATGATATCGCTATCTCTAAGCTCTTCTATGATGGCGATAATTTCATTGTCGTGACCTGAATGCCCCGAAGCCTTAGATGAAAGAATTAATTTAAGTCTGTCCACAAGTTCATTCGGGTCATCCCAATACTCAATGATAGGTTGTGAAACATCCATCCCTCGGCCTGCTGTAGAATTGGGAAACAATTTAGATATAATTTTTACGTACTTAGATCCTCGATTACTGTTTATCTTCTCCCGACTATTATATCCTCGTTTATGAGCATTGGTATCTATTAATATTTGACGATAATTTTCCATATCCTTAGGCTTAACTTCATCCATTTTTGGTTTCGTCATAAATAAAAGCTCAAGCAGTCCCGGTGTCTCAACATAAGTCTTATCTCTCACGATGAGGTTTTCATCATCCATTTCAACAGGTGAATCTCCAATAAACCAATCAGTTCCGCTATATCTGACTCCAAAAGTACGATCTAATCTCTTATCATTGCTCATAACCAATTTAATGTAATTACTAAAAAGAGTTTTGTCTGGAGATTTTTCATCGGACTGTTTATTTACAGTAGGTTTGGAGATATTTTGAGATTTGGTTTGTCGCACGAGGTCATTTAAAGGATCAACAATTGGTTTAAATGACTGTGATAAAAAATCTTGTTCTGATCTCTGCGCTCTTTTTAAATTATTGTATTTCTCTCGGATATTATCACTTCTTTTAATGATTTCACGAGTCAGATCCTCTTCAGCTTTTCTCTTTCTTTTATCTTGAAACATATCGGTTTAATTAACCTGTAAACACTGAATGAACCTATGAAATGTTATGTGGTTTTATAAAAGAATCAAACATTTTTCTATAGCGTCCCTTATTAATATCACATTCTTTATCTATTACCATAAAGCCATATTTATCCCTCCAACACTCCATGCATATGTTCTTAAATTGCGCAAAGGTCATATCCGTATTTACATGATCATCATAAATATGCTTGAGATTTAATTCATCCTGCTTAAAAAGTATAATCAAATTTACATTATCCCGTATCAATTGCTTCGGAACTTTTGAATAAGTCTGAGCAAGATAAAAACAATCAATCATCTTGTGCCGACCACTGCTAAAATATATTCTCATATTATCTTGCTTTTCACAAGAAATGTCATCAAATATAAATACAGAGTGCGGTCTTACATCATCTATATTTACAACTCCTTTGTTGTCTTTGAAAAAGAAGTGTCCAATTTCAGGAACTAAGGAAAGAATATTTTGCAGAAATAAATATTTTGGTTGATTCAACGACTTACTGTATAAATACACGTTTTCATACTTTAGCCCATTTGTCTCTGTGAGAAGATTAATTATTACATTTGTTTTACCAGAATTAGATGGACCGCAAACAATGCAGCGGATACTTTCAGGAAGCAAGGGACCATGCCTCTCGCGCGGTTTACATTCATCAAACGAGAATGTACCTATCGGGAGCTTTTCGCACTGTTCCTCTACCTCCATTATAATGATATTCTTTCCACCGTGAGTTTAAATAAATAGCAAAACAAACTTTCTACCACATTAGTATGAGTCGGTACGCATCTGGAAAAGGACTGGTGAATAGTGTCATTAATAAGTTACCATTTGAGCTTCATTTACCAGGGTACCAATTCTGTGGTCCAGGGACGAAATTAAAACAACGTCTTGCAAGAGGAGATCAAGGTATAAATCCACTAGATGCTTATTGTAAACAACACGACATAGCATACTCTAAATCTAAAGATTTATCTGATAGACATAAAGCCGACCTCGATCTAGCCGAAAAGGCTTGGCAACGTGTAAAATCAAAAGACGCGAGTTTAGGTGAAAAGATATCTGCAGGTATAGTTACGAATATAATGAAAGCAAAAGTGAAGGTGGGTAGTGGAACTAGAAAGTCTAACTGTTTTAGAAATATCATGCGGAGAGCTCGAGTAGCAATGAAAAACTTGAAAAATAAAAACCTCAATCAGGCTGCTAAATTAACACTTAATGTTATTCGAAGGGATGTGAAAAAGAAAAGGAGTAAATATACTACGCCTAGAGTTATACCAATTCCAAAGACTGGAGGAATTATCCCACTAATACCTTTATTTGCAGGGTTGTCAGCATTAGGTGGTTTGGCAGGTGGTGCATCAGGTATAATAAAAGCTGCTTCTGAGGCAAATGCCGCAAAAAAGAGATTGGAAGAATCGAAAAGACATAATGCTAGAATGGAAGCAATAGCGTTGCGTGGGAAAGGGCTCTATATGAAACCATATAAGAAGGGATTAGGCTTATACATTTCACCACCGAATAAAAAAAAAAACTTTTAAGTAGGTTACCTAAGAGAGCGCTCTCCAATTTTGATCTACTTCACTATGTTAAGAAGTTAAATATTCCAAATTTTCGAGGCGTATTTATGAGAGACGGATTGCCTTTACGATCGCCGTGGTCTAATGAGAGTGGTATTGTAAATTTGGATGACTCTGAAGGGGCGGGAACACATTGGGTGTGTTACAGAAAAACGGGCAAACATGTTGATTACTTTGACAGTTTTGGAAATCTTCCACCACCTACAGAACTCCTAAATTATTTTAAAAATAGCACGATTCATTATAACAGAGATAGATATCAGAAAACAAAAGCTGTAAATTGCGGTCATTTATGTTTAAAATTTTTGAATAAAGATGCAAACATCTGGAATTGTAATTAGTCATGTCTTGGACGTTAACGTTTACGGGTAAAACATCCACTCTTAATGCTGATTATTTTCCCGAGATCACCTTGGATGCTGATAAAAATTATAGCATAGGATGTGTGAGTTTAGAAACTTATTATACAATACCTAACGTGTTCGATGGGAACAATATCTTCCACTATGGAAGCGGAAATTCTGTGGTAATACCAACAGGAACATATGAAATTGATGATTTAAACGAATATTTACAAAGTGTTTTAGGAAAAGATGCAATAAAGATCGAAGCAAATAATAATACTTTACGTTCAGCATTGACTTGTAACTTTGAGGTGGATTTTACTAAACATGGTTCGATAGCATCACTTCTCGGATTTGCGAAGAGAAAATTGGAAGCAAAAGTAAGACACATATCAGACAATATTGTAGACGTTTTTCACGTAAATGACATTCTTATCGAATGTAACATTGTAGAAGGTTCGTATAAAAACGGTGAGAATGTGCATATATTACATCAGTTTTTTCCTGAAGTTCCACCGGGGTATAAAATAATAGAAAGACCTAGTGAGATAATTTATTTGCCTGTGAATACCAGAACGATAAACAACATCACTCTCAGATTGTTAGATCAAAACGGAAATCCAGTAGACTTCCGCAACGAAACTATTACAATTAGATTACATTTAAAGGAAAATGGGTCTTGATTTTACTCGAAATCCTTATAATCGCGGTGCGGCGATGAGATGGATTAGTACACCAGGTACTGCTAAACCGTTATCATCTAATAACATACAGTTTCTAGAATCTCTCGGGTTCCGTCTGCATCCGAAATGGATATATTAAATATAGACTCCAGTGCGCGTTATGATGAATCAATAACTTCCATCGAGTACCATACTCATCATCCTTACACACAATCAAAGTTCGATTACAATGATGAAATTCGTATGGTAGTTCAAAATCAATCTGATTTTATTCTTCCAAGTCAAAGTCACATCTATATAGAAGGTCATATTACTAATGAAGATGGATCCGGTATAGCATCAACCACCACGCTTGTAAATAATGCTTTCTATCATCTTTTTTCTGAGGCCCGTTATTGTTTAAATGGTGCTGAAATAGACAGCGTGAGAAATCCAGGAGTTACCTGCACTCTCAAGGGTTATGTTTCACTAACAGATAGTACATCGAAAGGATTACTAAATGCAGGATGGGTAATCCCCGGAAAGTCGAGCGAGGTATTGGAAGATGGGAATTTTAACGTTTGTATCCCGCTGAATACAATGTTTGGGTTAATGGAAGATAATGATAAGATTTTTATCAACGGAAATCATGAACTCATTTTAATCAGAGCACGCACTGATGATAACTGCTACGTATCTACCAATAATGTGAAAGCTAAAATTACAATTGATAAAATTTGTTGGAGAATTCCATATGTTACAGTATCCGATAAGCAGAAATTACTTTTACTCAAACGTATTGATCAAAATAAACCTATTCAGATAACGTATCGACGCTGGAAACTTTCATCCTACCCAGAATTACCGAGAAGTGAAAAACAGACTTGGGTCGTAAAGACAACCTCTCAGTTTGGTAAACCTCGTTATGTTATATTCGCATTTCAAACATCACGGAATAATATTGTACAGCGGGATAGCAGTGTTTTCGACCACTGTAATTTAAGAGGCATTCAAGTTTTTCTCAATAATAAAAGTTTCCCCTACGATGTATTAGATTTAAATTTTAGCAAGGGGCAGATAGCTGAGCTTTACAATATGTACGCAAAATTTCAGAAATCATATTATGGAAATGAACCAAAACCTTTGTTGTCACGTGATCAATTCGTTAATATCGCACCTATCGCAGTCATTGATTGTTCGAAGCAAGATGAATCAATCACTTCAGGTGCTGTAGACGTTAGAGTAGACTTCGAATCAGAAACAAATTTCCTATCTAGAACTAGCGCTCATTGCTTAGTGATCAGTGATGAGTCATTTTGGTATGATCCGCTGACTGGCTCAGTGAAATTTGCAGGATGATAAATATAGTGCGATGATACTTTCCACCATCAGTAGCAAACATGAATTCAGCTATTGTTGACTTCAATCTTGACAAAGATGCATCGGGACGTTTTTTGTTGCGAGAATTATCCATAATCTCATTAAACACCTTTGCAAGTCAACATTGGATTTTTAAAACGCCTAAGTTGGAAAATCATTCAAATAGCGTCAATGTATGGACCACGCAAGAGTATCATGCTATAGATGAGCATATTGGCGATGTGGAATATGATATGGCAGAATACATATTGAAGGAATATACAAGGCCATTCGATTACATCTTTACTAAAGGAGTGGAAAAGTGTAAATTTCTAAGAAAGGCCATCCATTCGCAAATTAAAAATGTCTATAACTTAGATGACTTCGACTGCCCTGCACTAGAGAAGCTGAATAAGAGAATTGGTACTGAGTGTATTTACCATTTTCGAATAGATATGCCAGATATTTGCTCCCACAGTCGGGCATTTTCTCTCGCTGAATGGTGTCGTCTCAATTTAAGTGACATTAATTTATTGGAAAGAAGTGCACGCATAAAGACATTCAAGGAATGGAAGAATACATCGGTGTCTCCTGAGAATCTCGCCGAAGCCGGAATGGTGTACTGCTGCGGAACATACGATACAGTTCAATGTGTTTACTGCGGATTGCGGATGACACAGTGGCGTGAAGGTGATGTACCACTAGATGATCACAGAAGAGAAAAACGCAATTGTATCATGTTTGGTTTTTCATGTTGTGATGAAACTGATTAAGAATGCATTTTTTGTCAAGATGATATTGATTGAATAAAAAAATAAATCGATTTTTAAAATTTTATCATGTTTTATTTACTTGATAAAACCCATCCCGACCGTAGAGGTCAATAACCTATCCTTATCCATTTTATTTCACCTCCCAATCAACCTTCGACAAGTTAAGACCTGCTGATTCCTCGAGAGAGTTTCTCATACGTTGAATCATTTAGATCTGAGATTCGATAGAGGACAGAGGTGCACATAAATCTTCTACGCATCAAAACGCTCTCCAAAGGTAATGGATATAATTAATATTTGATATTATTAGTATATTATAAATCTAAGAAATTATTGATTGGAAAACAATTACATTTCAGTTAAGGACTTAAAACAACTTGCAATTATACATAAAGTTGGGTCAGTTATTCGGACCTATCATGAACATAATTGGAAGTGGGTCAAGAGACCAGATCTGAAATTTATACCTATTGATTACATTGAATTGTATCATCCGCATGATATGGAAGATATGACGACTACATGTCACGAAATACAAAAAATGGAAGAATGGTATGAGAGGGAACGACAATAAACATGATCTGCCTACTCGATGTTGTTTCATTTTGAATCATTTCAACCGTCCCCACCCCACTCAGAACCGGTTTTTCTTTACCTAAAAGTTGGTGACCTACTTAGCTCGTCGAAAACCTGCTTAGAAGGGTAAACGACCGACCGAAGACACGCGCTGAGGAGAAACCAAAACACACGCAGATGTAAATATTGGAAGGCCCTATCCCCTCCACGGGTCAACGACTGGCGCAGAAGCGAAAGGGTCATTCAACTTTCACTTGGCTACACCATATCGCACTAACTCATACCAAACAGGTAAACATTGCGAATATCAACAATAACGCAAAACCAGTACCATTACCTTACACAATATCACCCCCATTCGAATATAAAAACACGCAATGACCGAAACAGGCCTACCACTAGGTCAATGACTCTGCAAAATCACATCTTTACACTTCATCACACACCTCTATCATACCCACAACAGGGCCAATGACCGAAACAAACCTACCACTTGGTCAATGACTCTGCAAAATCACATCTTTACACATACACACCTCAAACATGTAAACATTGCAAAAATTAGGGTCAACGAATGACGCAGAAGCGAAAGGGTCATTCAACTTCCATGCGAATATCAACAATAACGCAAAACCAGTACCATTACCTTACACAATATCACATCATTCCACAACATCATCGCTAAACACACGCAGAATCACACCTGAATCATACACACAACCAGACCAATGACCACACTAACGCAAAACCAATACCATTACCTTACACAATATCACATCATTCCACTACATCATCGCTAAACACACACAGAATCACACCTTAATCATACACACAACCAGACCAATGACCTACGACAAGGACTTACGCAGAACTCAACACGGTCAGTTCACACACGTATTCGCCAATTCAATATTCGCCAATTCACAGACTAGGTTTGCGAATATCAACAATAACGCAAAACCAGTACCATTACCTTACACAATATCACCCCCATTCGAATATAAAAACACGCAATGACCGAAACAGGCCTACCACTAGGTCAATGACTCTGCAAAATCACATCTTTACACTTCATCACACACCTCTATCATACCCACAACAAGGCCAATGATCGAAACAAACCTACCACTAGGTCAATGACTCTGCAAAATCACATCTTTACACATACACACCTCAAACATGTAAACATTGCGAAAATTAGGGTCAACGAATGACGCAGAAGCGAAAGGGTCATTCAACTTCCCTGCGAATATCAACAATCACAACCAGACCAATGACCACACTAACGCAAAACCAATACCATTACCTTACACAATATAACATCATTCCACTACATCATCGCTAAACACACACAGAATCACACCTTAATCATACACACAACCAGACCAATGACCTACGACAAGGACTTACGCAGAACTCAACACGGTCAGTTCACACACGTATTCGCCAATTCAATATTCGCCAATTCACAGACTAGGTTGTCCCAATCCCCGCTTTTTAACAAAATCCCACCTACATCATACACACTACCAGGCCAATGACCCAACCAGACCTACGACAAGGTCAATGACTTACGCAGAACACAACACAGTCCACGTATAGGTCAGTTCACACACGTATTCGCCAATTCATGGTCAAGGTTGTCCCAAAAGCCGCTTTTTATCCCTACTAATACAGTTAAACACAAAAAAGCAGAAGCTCCGTTTAGCTCTCAAAGGCAAACTACTCTTCAATTCCAGAAGAAGAGTAATGATTTTCAGAAGAAAGAAGGATTTGTTGCACTCTTCATAGCAGAGCATTGTGCAATAAAAACTGTGGAACATCTGAATGATTTGTGCAAAGCCTGTTTTGGTGATAGTAAAGGTTGTAGTGACATTAAACTTCATCGAACAAAATGTAGTGCTTTGATTTGCAACGTGCTTGCCCCGCATTTCATTGAGGATTTAAAATATGACATAGGGGAAAGTAACTTCAGCTTAATTATAGACGAGACTAATGACATTTCCGTAACTAAACTGTTAGGTATAATAATTAGATATTATTCCCAATCAAGAAAGAAATTTACAGTGACATTCTTGGATATTATAGAACTACGTAACTGCAATGCAGATGCAATATGTGAATCTATAAAAGCTTCCCTAAAAAACAATGGGTTAGATTTACAGAAGCTAATCGCGCTTGGAACTGATAATGCGTCCGTTATGACTGGCGTTAATAATGGAGTTTATAGCAGACTAAAGTCTGATGTTCCTAACTTGATTCTATTAAGATGTGTGTGCCATTCCCTGCAACTTGGTGCTTTCCATGCGACCCGTGATCATATGCCAAGGAACCTTGATTTTCTCGTTAAAGAAACGTATAATTGGTTTTCTTATTCTGCTGTAAGACAAGCTAGATATAAAGAACTTTATTCCTCGTTAAATAATGGTCTATCTCCCCTAAAATTAGTACAAATTGGTCAAACAAGGTGGTTGTCCGTTGAAGGGGCTATAGTAAAAATTTTAGAGCAATGGAATGAATTAAAGGAACATTATGAAATTTCGAGAAAAAACGAGCGCTGTCATACAGCCGAATTGTTGTATTCAATGTATTGCGATAAGATAAATTTTGTTTTTTTGTTATTTTTGAAGCCAATTTTAGGAGAGGTTCAAGCAGTCAATAAGAAATTTGAAGCCGCTTTGAATGATCCCACCAAGTTACTAAATGATCTGGTACATTTAAATGATTCCCTTTGCTCGAAGATCAACAATTCAGAAAGTACTGATACCCTAAATCGACTAAATTCACATAAATATTTAGGATATGAATTTGAAAAGGAAATATCCGAATGCAAATTTTCTGATGACATAAACAGTCCGATTCGTGAAAGGTGTAATAATTTCCTAGTTTTACTTCAAAAAGGAATTAAAAAAAGATTACCGGAAAATGTTCGTACTTTGCAGTTAATGTCTTATTTGAGTGCGAGTAAATGTCTTCAACCTATGAAACCAGAAATACATAATGTAGCAAAAATGTTTATAAAAGATGCATCGATTCTGACTCGTATTGATTTTCAGTGGAAAAAACTACATACGATCATGTGGACAGAAATTTCAGATACGTGTAAACTTTGGGCAGAAATAGATAGCTATCGAGACTCAACCGGTGAAAATCCTTTTGAGGATATTTCAAATGTAGCTTTAACTGTACTGACCCTACCCCACTCAAATGCTGATGTGGAACGTCTATTTAGTGTCATGAATATTGTAAAGTCAAAACTACGAAATAGAATGAGTATTAAAACATTAAAAGCTATTTTGTGCATTAGGTACGGTTTGAGAAGGCATGAGAAATGTTGTTACAATTACGAACTGCCCGAAAGTGTTATAAACAAATTTGGATCCACTGAAACATATGTTGATACAGTCAAAGACAAAGATAAAAGTGAACAGACAATTGAGGAAGACGTACTTGAAACAGGCTTGTCTTATTTCGAAGAATTACTGTAGAGTGGCTTCCAACTAACTTTACATATTTGACCTATATATAAATGAAAATATTATTAATAAAAGACTTCAAAAAACCTACATTATTTATTTTATTTGTAAAATATTATCTTTATTAATATTATATTCATAAAAACGAAGGTAAGTGTATTATATACATAAAATAATCATTATTTTGAAATATTGAAGGACTTTTAATTTTTAACTACTTTTTTAGCGATATTTTTTGAGTTTAGCGACATTTTAGCTACTTTTCTGGGTAAATTTTGCGACATGTTCAAAATAATTTTGGCAACACTGATAGAGGGTATTAGCGTCGCCGGCCGTAGCAGCCTCCTTATATCCGGTTTTTTTTGCAAACTTTCCATAACTTCCACTAAAATATCAAAATTTAAGCTTCAGTAATTTAAATAATAATATGATATAAATTTAATATAATTATAGTCTATATATTCATATTGTATTTCACGTATTCCTTGGTGGGTTGGTGGCGTTTGGTTGACGTCATGGCGTCATTCTGAATCTGAAAAGATGGTGAATAAAGCTAGGAATATCAGGAGCAAGTATTGTGCTGCAGTTTGGTGTTCCCATTTTAATAGCTGCCAAGTTGATAAATTTCGTTTTTTCCGTTTTCCTAAACAGGTTACCAGTATGTTGCAGCCTTCAGTAAATGCAAATCGTGCAGCTAGAGAGTTGCAAGTGTTGCAATGTCAAATGATATCAAAATACAAATAGAATTTGCCAAAATGTAGTTGGTCTGCTTGTATTTTTAAATGTTGGGGTACTTTGATTTTGTCCTAGTGTTTCATCATTACTATGAACAAAAGACTATAATGTATTTGGCCTATTTGTTTTTTAAAATGTACCATCTTTTTTAACTTCGCGTGCTTGCGGTTCGCGAATTTGCACATTGCGACAAAATTTTTTGTCCATTCTGTTTTGTGCTGATTACTATTTGCACTTCGCGTCATTTGCGATTCCAACAAGCGTGAACTCCCACTACTTTGTTTCGAAATTCAGTGTAAACTTTGGCGCCCTATAAATGGGCTTATTATTATATTTAAAATGCTCATTATTAGCAGTTTTCGAAGTAAACAAATATGGAAACTCTTAACTTCATTATTTTGTAGCTCAGTTTGAACTTCACCGCCAACGCAAGTGCTGAAAGAATTGTAATCGCTTTGTAATGCTGGGTTTTTATTTGCTGTGTTTTGAAGATAATTACAAGAATATTATTCACTTTATGATGCTAGGTTTCATTTGCTGTTACGTTTTCTTTTAATTTCTGTTAAACTGCATTATTTGCGATAAAAAATGAATTTTGGTTATACTGTATTTTAGCGTGGTCAATTATTCTCATTGTTATTTTATTATATTCAGATTATGTAACTATAAACAAATACTGATTTTAATATAAAACCCTAATTATATATATAATTATAATGGCAGGAAGACCTAGTGCTCCGAATTACACCGTTCCTGAAGATGGAATTCTAGTTGGAAAATTGGTTCGTGAAGAAAAATGGCGAATTTCAACGTTATCTTTAGAATTACGAAATTGTTGAGGAAGCAATGAAGTGGTTAGCTCGTAGACGATTAATTAATAACACGAGCACATGCAAACTATGTGGCCAACGACGTAACTTCATTTCTTATGCCGGAGGAATTGATTTAAAGAGATGGTCATGCAAAAGATTCAGAAGCACAAAGAGCATTCGTGCTGACTCTTTCTTCGATAAGAGCCATTTGTCTCTGGAGCAAATCATTACGATTGTGTATTGTTGGTGTTATGATCTTCCACAAAATATGATCAAGCATGGAGCAGATGTTAAGTAAGATCACACAATTGTAGACTGGTGCAACTTTTGTAGGAATGTGAACGATATATGGAAAGAAATCCAGTAGAAATCAAGGAGGTTTAGATTATTTTGGAAACCCAATTGTAGTGGCAATAGATTAATCCAAATTTTTCCACAGGAAGTACCATCGAGGACTATGGAAAGAAGGTTCTTTGGAGGAATAGAGAGAGAAACCGGGAAGTGCTTCTTAGTAGAAGTACAAGATCGATGTAAAGATACTTTGGAATCAGCTATTCAGCTTCACATTCTATCTGGAACGCATGTTTTAATGGATGGATGGAAAGCATATACTTACCTAAATAAAATCCAATTTGGAATTTATATTCATTCATTTGTGAACTATAGTGAAAACTTTGTTGATCCTGATAATGATGAAGTACAAAAAACAAAAAATCTGTGGATGCGACCTAAGAGAAAACTAAGACGCCAGTTTGGCACCAGCAGGACCCTTTTTCCAACTTCTCTAACAGAATTCATGTATCGCAACTTGTTTGAAAAGGATAAAATATTTGGGAACTTTGTTGTGTTACTTTCAGAAAACTATCCCTACAGAGCATGATATTAAATTAATTTTCTGTTCTTTTCTGTATTGTGTTTCCGTTTTGTTCTTTGCTCTTTTATGATATTATTCTGTTTTGTTCTTTTTTGTTCTGTTCTGATTTTGTTATGTTCTTATTTTATATATAAATATATTTCTACATCTGAATTTCCTCTATAAAGGCTTCTTTTCATTTTTCCAAAGGTTCCATAGTTTACCACGCTAAAGTACTCTAGGTTTTTAAGGCTATAATTTAGCACGCTAAAATACAGGATAACCTGAATTTTTTCAGGTTCATTGAGAACCGTACTCAAATATAACATTGCGGCTTATGGGAAAACAGGACTTTTACTTAGCGAATTTGCATTTCGCGTCAATTTTCCGGAACCAATTATTCGCGAAATTCAAAAAGGTGAGAAAAATTCATTATGTACTTAACTCAATATGTGTAAATTGTGGACATGTAGTGTATTTTCAGGCATCCAATTGCAAACGATATAGAAGAATTTTATTGTACATTTTCTTATAATAAATTACTCGTTATAGATTGACTTTTAGTGTTGTTATTTGGCAGAATTATTTCCTTTATAACCATCTAAATTCTAATACAGGATTGTTTTTAATTCGATCATAACTCTTATAATAAAATTATTAAAATTCATTAAAATGTTACTATTTCTATTGAGAATGCTCTTATTACATCTGAAGCGATACCATAATTGTAATTTTTCCTTGTGACTAGCCATTCTGTTAAAGAAAATCTAGGTTGTACTTTCAATTAATGAGGAAAGATTTATCTAGATGGCACTCCATTTGAATAATTTTTGTAAGAATGCTATAATACTAATATTTATATAGCAATAACGAACAGAATATGACGTAATTACGTCAAATTCGTTCTTATTCGCTAAATAAAATTTTGGAATTATTTGTTCTCTCGGATACTTCGTAAAATATATTAAACGTCAAATGGATTTGAGTTTCCCTCGCTATAGCTTCACTCCCAGCCGCCAGAGCGCTCTGCATGAAAAGTATTCTTATAAGTCTTATGGGACTGTCACTTCCTATTATTCCTTGGTAAAACTATAAACGGTTAAAAGTAGATAGACGGGGACCTCGCAGCGGTCAGTCTCTTGAACCGTCATTGGCCCGCGAGATACCTCCAGCGAACCCTTCCTCGACGCCCAAGCTCACCCTTCCCAGCGGGATGCAAATCTCTGACCGCAGGGATGATTAAGCACGTATTAATCACAACTTTTTAATGCATTTCTGATGATAATGCATCTTTGTTTAGCACTGTTCGTAGTTTCTCGACTATGCACCTCTTTTAAACGGCTTTCTAAGGCAATATTAAGGAAGATGATATTTTTCGCTCAAAGGTACAACCCAGTGGGTTTTTTTTCCCGCGGTTTCTGCCAAACTTAAACATTTGAAAAGGATGCGATTCTTTTTCGATTACTAGTTTGCCCAACTTTGCAATTTGTAGTATCGAGAACATAGATCCCGAGGTGCTCTTTCTTCCTAGAACACCATTCCCTGTCCTCGCTTAACATTTCTTCGAAAAAATTCAAATTGGATATTTAACGGCCTCGAATTTCTAACATTCTTTCTCCGCCCTTACTACGCTGTCGACAAACAGAAAAAGGAATTACATGTTTATGTTTGATTGTGTGTTTTGTAAAAAGCCTCCGAAATGTAATGTAATTTTTTTGAATCGCCATTAAATGAAACTTACTTCCATGTTATGTATGTGTGTTTGTCTTTTCCAACGGGCAAATACTAAAAATTGAATATTCGCAAAATTGCATAACAGAGGTTATGACTTACGTGCAAGGAATGATAGATATGCTAACATTACAGATTGAAGAAAAAATTGTTTCCTTAAGTGCCCACAAAATTTTAACTGATCACAATATTCAGGAGGAAGAAATAAAATCATTTAAAGATGAAATATTTTATGTGTACAAAACAACTTGTGATTATCTAGAAAAATGGGCTGAACCCTTAAATAAATTCAGAGGTACATATGGAGTGGACGCTATTAAAAAGTAGACCAGTTTAGGAAGAAGTACAAATTATGTGTAAAAATGTTATTGACATGGAATTTCAAATTTATGAAAACATTATTAAATCAGTTTTCTTTGCTTAAAATTGCAATTTTAAAAGAGTGATGAATGGATTAATAGATGTTGTTACTGTAGGTGGTAATTGTTTGATTTGAAATTTGAATTTCAAGGGTTAAATTCGGAAATTGAAAAATTATGTAGCTTTTTGTTTGCCATTCCGGCACTTAATGATACTGTGGAAAGAAAATTTTCACAAATAAATGTTTAATGGTCTGATGAACGAAATCGTCTGTATATAAAACCAATCGATTGAATTTTGTTAAGTAAATTTAACTTACATTTGACTTGTTAAGATTTTTATGAATGATGAAAAAAGATCAAAATTTGTTTAAGGCAGGTAGAAGTATTCTAAAATATGGTTGAAAAAACTTTGGCTACCTTATTGTAATACTGTTAAATTATTCATGAAATATATAAATTAAATTGTTGCTAAAATTAAAAAATGTACTTCCTCTTTTATAAACGTTTTTATTTCAAATATAGAGCAAAGAGCATCTAAAAATAGCAAAATACCCATTATCCCGTTTTTTTTTTGTCGAGAATTTTCGCCTTCAAAACTCCTTTTGTCCCGGTTGTGACGATTAGCATCTGATCACCTTAATCACATGGGGTCTCCCATCAGACCATAAACTGGAACATACGGAGGGCTGCGATAAATAAGGTAATAAGTTAGTTGAACATGACCATTGATCTTTAAAATCTATTATTTTTATAGCATTTTAAGTGGCCTGCAAAAATTTAGTGTCGCATTTTTTATATTTCAAGCGAAAAAATCAAGCGGGACGAAATTAAAACTCATGGTAGTCGGAATGAGAACATAATGGTATCATGTCACCTCCTGATATATAAGAGCGTTTAAATGTGGCAGAAACCGCGGGAAATAAACCCACTGGGTTGGTAACTTTGAGCGAAAAATATCAACTTCCTTAATATTTTCCGTAGAAAACCTTTTAAAAGAGGTGCATAGTCGAGAAACTAAGTGCAATGTTAAACAGAGACGCATTCTCATCAGAAATGCAATAAAAAAGTTTTGATTAATTCGAGTTTAACCATCCCTGCGGTCAGAGGATACCCCGCTGGAAAGGGTGAGCTCGGGCGTCGAGGAAGGGTTCGCACAGCCGAGGACTTGAGACCGTGCCAATAGAATAGGTGGCGGAGTATTTTTGGCAATAAGTGAAAATACGATAGTCAGATCCCTATTATCGATGAAACGACCGAGAGCGTGTGGTGCCGCCTAAGTAAGGATAATTCGAAACAAACATATTTATGCTCTTTTTACAGACCACCTAATGCCAAAGTTGATTATATTTTAAGTTTAGAGAGGCAATTAGCCGAGCTTAGATCTATTATGAACGACGGTTATGTGATAATTGGAGGCGAATCTAACTTACCGTCAATCGATTGGAAAAACACATGTTTCGTTACGGGAGGTAAAGAACGCGAATCGTGTGAAGCCTTAATTGACACTTTTCATGAATATTCCTTTAACCCCTCAAGCCCGGAGGAGATTTATCAAATCCCAACCGTACGGCCGGATGAGGTTTTTAAATTTTCACGATTGCGTTTCAAAAACGTTCGAAAATATTAAAATAATCATAACTTTAGAAGTTTTCTCTTGATTTTTCTGAATTTTTTTTGTGGATTTATGAAAGACATGAAATTTGTAAATATCTATTTTGCCGTCAAATATTTTACATACTAAGATTGTTGGAGTAGAAGAGAATGTACGCCAATCGCTAATTTTCCGGCGTGATTCGCGCTTTATATACTATAACATTCAGCACCGGAAAAACTCCTTCCCAAATATTTTCAGAAAATTTACACGTGCGTAATTGGATTCAGCAAGAAATGCCTTATAGCTTAGTAAACACTTCTAGTAATCTATTGTGTAAATATATGGAAGAGCTTTTAGTGATTTTTGCTGGCGTGTCCTCTACTTGCCTACTCGCTTCATTGCTTCTTTGGCCCTACACAACAGCGAAGCACTTATCTGAAGGGGAAAACAGACCTCGTCTTCTTTTAAATGTCAAAGAAAAGGAACTCAATTTCCCTTTCCTCAGGTATTTATGGGTCAACTTTAGAAACCGAAAATCCGTAAGTCCGTGGTAAAAACTAAAATTCTATCACAAAACTAAACGTATATTATATGTAAACAAATACTTACAAATAGATATACTCAATTCCCCGCAATTTTCGTCGAGATTAAAATAAAATTCTAAAGGTCTTTAAATTTATATGACAGATATTATCCTTCTCACAAAATGCCTCTCTTTGAGGCGTGGCACTAAATTATCGGAAGAATGCCGGCCTTGGATTTTGAAATCAGCTGTTTTGACGTTGACGCTCTCCTACGAAGCGATGAACGAAGGATCGCGCGGTAATGGAAGGGAATGTTTACAGAAATGTTTTTACTCAAACTAATTCCATTCTTCATCAATTGCATTGTAAACATTTGTAATAAGCTGTGCTTTGACAGACATAAGATGTTTTCCTTTCTTTCTTTACATACCGACGAAGACCTTTGTCGCGCGACATAAGCCAAATATCTCAATCAGGAAAAAATACGAAAAAAAAACGTGCTCTCCTTTGAAATGATACACAGTTCCTACATTGCATTTCAAACACCAAGGAAAGGTTCCTTGCTACATTGAAAAGCGACTTTTATACGGAGAAACACCATCATATCATAGCAAAATTGAAAATTCTATCGCAAAATTCAACGTTGATTATATATTTTTTAAAAGAGAAAAAAATACAGGAAAAACATAGATAGGAAGTACAAAGCTTCCTCTTTCAAATTATATATAGGTTATTTAGATTTAAAGAATTCTCTAGCGTCAAAAGATAAAATAAATTAGGGCTGCCGCAGGACGTAATAGTACGCCTGACGGCCGATTAGACAGTTTTTGCAGGATGTAATAGTAAGCCTGACCGCGTTTAGGGGTTAATCCAGATGGTACGAAAAGCCACGCGTTCGAGCAATGTTCTCGACTTGCTTGCTTCTAACATCCCGCATAGGATAACTAAGGTATCCACAGAGGAGGGACTTAGTGACCATCGAGCTGTGTATGCAGAGTGCGAATTAAAGCTCAAAAGACATCCTAACCCCCTTCGGAATGTATTCGCTTTCGCCAAGGCCGACTTTTAAAGTTTCAGCTTACATCTCAGAACTACCTTTGTCAGTTATCGTGAAAAGACAGAACAATTAGGTATGGAGCCATCATGGTTATTATTTAAGGATATACTAGGAAAAGGTATCAAAAATTTATCCCCAGTAAGTTAAAATCTGATAAGAAAGAACCTCGTTGGTTTAATAAGGAAGTCAGGATTGCCTTAAGACGACAGAGGCGTAACAACACAAAATTGAAAAACATACCTACCACCGCTTCCGATGAGTATCGCACAGCTACAGTCCATGAGTATAACAGTGCCCGTGTATTAGCGAGAAAAAACATGCGTAACGCATTTAACACCTTCCGGAATGAGGTATTAAATACAAAATTGAAGGAGGATCCAAAAGCGTTCTGGTCCTATGTAAAAGAAGTCAAGGGAGGGGGTCCTTCAATACCCTCCCTGCGATGTGATTCCGGAGACATCCTTCACGATGGGGAGGATAAAGCTAATCTACTAAACGTTTACTTCGCGAAGGCGTTCACGGCAGGTGGAGATAGACTTGAAGATAATCTTATTCCCGATGGACGTACTCGGATGGATAATATTAAAATCTCTGAGGCAGGAATAGCGAAGCAACTGGGTGCGATAAAGCCCAACAAAAACCCAGGACCAGAAGGAATTCCCGCGCGTGTATTAAAAGAACTAGCAGAAGAAATAGCTCCCTTCCTTCGGATAGTATTCGAGAAATCCCTTACCCTCTGTGAGGTTCCTGATGATTGGAGACTAGTACACGTCACACCCATTCATAAGGGAGGTGACAAAGAAAACCCCGAAAATTATAGGCCGATTTCTCTAACATCATTATCATGTAAGATTTTGGAGCACATTATTGTTAGCAACACAATGCGTTATCTCGAGAGTAGATCGCTGTTAGTTAGCTGTTAGTCAGCTGTCAACATGGCTTCAGAAAAGGTAGATCCTGTGACACCCAACTCGGTCTGTTTGTGAATAATGCTTTATCATGCGGCGAAAATAATAAACAGGTCGATGCAGTGTTCCTTGATTTTAGAAAAGCTTTTGACAAGGTTCCCCACCGTAAGTTGTTATTAAAATTGGGAAATCTTGCCGTTAATGTTAAAGTCATTAACTGGGTTCGCGCTTTCCTTTGGAATAGAAAACAAAAAGTAGTCATCGATTGGTAAGTCCTCGAGTGTGGCAGATGTAGTCTCTGGAGTGCCGCAGGGTAGTGTGATCGGACCTATGCTTTTCTTGCTTTATATAAACGACATCAGCTCAGTTGTGAAAAGTAATATCAGGCTTTTTGCGGATGACACCGTAGTCTATAGAAAAATTAGTGGTCCTAGCGACCATCGTCAGTTTAAGGATGATCTGGATGCGTTATCTGTTTGGTGCAAGGAATGGCAGCTAGAAATCAATCAGAAAAAGAGTAACGTTCTAAACTTTTGGAAATCTAGAAGCCCATCGTCCGTGTTTACCTACTCGATAGATGGTGAGAGCATCCCTGTTTCGGAATCCGTGAAATACCTCGGGGTAACCTTGAATCGTGACCTGTCTTGGGACACCCACATAAGACGAGTGATAGGTGCGGCAAATAAGAAGTTGGCTTTAGTGCGTAGAATAGTGAGGAAAAGCACGAAAAAGGTGAGAGAATCCTGTTATTTATCCTTGGTTAGACCTCAAATGGAATACGCAGCAGCGGTTTGGGATCCATATCAGAGGTTACTCATAAAGGATTTAGAAAAAATACAGCAGCGAGCAGCTAGATTCGTGAAAAAGATTTACGATAAAAAACAGAGCGTTACGTTACTCATTGAAGAGTTGAGTTGGCAATCGTTGAAAAATCGTAGATTAGAGGCGAGACTTAAACTTCTAGATAAATATAGGTCGGTGATATTCGTAAATGAAATGAAGGATATTATTCGACAACCAACGTATATCGGACGGAGGGATAATGAGGACAAGATTCGCGAAATAGATAGTAGGACGGATAGGTATAAGGAGTTCTTTTTCCCTAGGACTATACGTGACAACAATAGATAAGTGAATAATAATTAATTAGGAACTTGGTGCGCGGCACCCCCTGCCATCCACCGTCAAGGTGACTTGCAGGGTAATATGTAGATGTAGATGTATCTCGCGGTCCAAGGGACTGACCGTCGCGAGGTCCCCGTCTATCTACTTTTTACCCTATAAACGCATTAAAAATGCGCTAAAAAGCCATTTATGTGAAATTTAATACTTAAGACGTAACCTTCTTTGGCAGCCTTTAAAGTAATGTCAATGTGCCCACATAGAACAGCACAATTAATCAAAATATCAGCAATTCAAAGTGAATTTTTATTGTAAACTCACTGATGAAATGAATAACATATGTAAAAATAATCTTATTAAAAAAGGATTCACTCACCCTGAGGTGTAAGATGCTGAAGGTCAGCCCTGGAGAGGAAAAATGGTCCTTGTCGTGTTAGAATTTCATGCACTATGATGGCAAAGGAATACACATCCCCTTTTTGTGTTCCTTCTGGTGGAGGATTAGACATACGAAGTAATTCAGGTGCTGTCCACAGGAGGCCTGAATTATGAAACAACATCCTATTCATCAAATCATTGAGTAATAGTAGAAGAATGCAAAGTAAAATTATATGCATTATAATTATACATCACTTAACAATTCATCACAAATGCTCTCAAAATTTATTACACGCATTTTATTGAATTGATATGTTTTCATAAATATTTAAGATGCAAAAATAATTTTTTTTATTATAAATTATATTTGCGTGTGAAATAATCTACTTTGGTAATTAAAGAGAACAAGAAATTGCTACATCTTTAAGTGGGTTTGAAAATAAATAATAAAACTTCCTGATTAACATATGGAATGCAACAATTTAACACATAACATATGAATCATGTAGATTTAAATTTTTTTTCTGTTCCATGTGTGCAATATCACTCATGGAAATCTTAGCTTTCCACATAACTCATTTTTTTTTTTAGCCTTTATATTTAATGATATAATCCTCTACATTTTTACAGTCACTTTTAATTACAAAGGCAGTACACATATAATGATAGTTGTTGTTAATGAATTTTTATCAATGAATCTTTAAATATAATTTAGCCCTTTAAAGATGGGGTCAGCTCCAAAATGTAACTCTTGATGGCTAGGAATTTCTCAAGAATAAATAAATAAATAAACAATAAAGCATTCAAGTGAAAAGTATTAGGTAGAAAAAAACACTGCACGATCCAATGAAATTCCCTAGGTTTTTTAGCCATTGTAAAAAGGTATGACGTGGTGCACCCTGCTTCACAGACGAGGCTCTGACGTCCGAGTGACTCCCGGGATAAGGAGTCCCCCCTCTACCAAATGCCAACGGCCTATTTAGGGGCGGATGAGAAGGTGGAGGGGTAGGGCACCCTCTTGCCCTTGGGGTGGGAAACTGGCCCTAAAGGCGGAGGAACTATTTTGATAGTCAATGGCATAGGATGGAGAAGGCAACAGGAAACCACTCCATTAAAGATCCTATTGGATATCCCGAGGGTAGCAACCATGGAAGGTTTTAGAAAGGAATTTGTTACTGATCATGGTATTCGGAACCCAAGATCCGGCAGGGGATGTAGCAGGGCTTCCCAGGTCGTTATCCAACAAAATCCCTGTCAAAACGTCAAAATAGGTACTTGGAACGTCAGAACGTTACTAAAAATAGGTAAATTAGAAGAAATAAAGAAAGAAATGGAGAAAAATGAGATTGATATCTTAGGTTTATGTGAAACAAGGTGGCAAGAGAAAGGAGATTTTTACAGTGATAAATTTAGAATAATTCATAGTGGAGGTGAAAAGAGAGGAAGGAATGGAATAGCAGTCATTATTAGTAAGAAATGGGCAAACAGTGTTTGCAATACATATCACATAAATGATAGGTTGTTGATGGTAAGAATGAGCACCGTGCCAACGGATACAGTGATAATACAAGCGTATTTCCCAACAAGTAGTGCAGAAGAAGGAGAAGTAGAAAAGGTGTATGAAGAAATAGAAGAACTTATAAAGATGACAAAAGATAAAGATAATGTAATAATAATGGGAGATTTTAATGCTGTGATTGGATCTAGTCGAAATAGTAGAATGGTAGGAAAATTTGGTTTAGGTGAAACAAATGAAAGGGGAGAAAGACTAATTGAGTTTTGTGAACAGAATGAGATGATGGTATCAAACACTTTCTTTGAAGTTCCCAAAAGAAGAAGATACACATGGGAGGCGCCAGACAGAAGAAGGTTTCAAATAGATTATATTTTAGTAAAAAGAAGATATAAGAACCAGGTAAAATCGTGTTATAGTTACCCAGGTCCAGATGTAGACAGTGACCACAAACTAGTCATGGCAAAATGCAATATTAGGTTTAAGAAAATAAAGAGAACAGTTAAAAAGAACTGGCATCTACAGGGACTGAAAGAGTTACCAACGGCTAAGAATTACCAAGAAAAAACAAATGAGTTGATGAGAAATTATGAAGGACAACTTAGTTGGGAGGAATTTAAAAAAGGGGTTATTAAAGCTACAGAGGAAGTTATTGGAAAGAGAAAATTGGAGCCTAG